>QVIE01000552.1:0-12631 GCA_013387415.1 Panellus pusillus | reverse complement strand
AGGTTCACCGTACTTAATATATAATTAGTTAGGAAAAGCGTTTATAACACTAAATCCAACCTCAATACTAAGACAGCTGCTCCACACGTTGAATTGTGATAGAATCAGGTGCAAGTTGGGTTTCTCGGTGAACAGAACACCTTGAATCCGACTCAACAACTATAAGAACGACTCTTTATAAGTCTTTCTGTCCAAATTGCAGCAGCGAGCTAACGGCTCAAGCTGTACCGACTTCTATATTTTATTGCGACTGGTTTCCTTCTTTTCCCCGACGCACGCAAGATAGACGCAACCGAAACCAAGTTAAATTTATAACTTTGATTCTGTTAAATCTGCCCGAACTAAGTCTTTCCAGACCCCGAACCCGTCCAAATTATCCTTTCCGAGTCCAATCCGATTCCTAAGTCCGTATCCGTAGCCGCAATCCAATTCCCAGACCGATTCCAACTCCGAGGAATATCCAATCAAAAACAACAGATCACTGAGATTGCTCCCAGGGCGATAAAGATGAGCCAAATAAGGAATAATATTGCAGACGTGCTTGTATAAGCTGCGCCTTTACTAGTAACCCAAACGTGTCTAGTTTTACAGGTAAGGTACGAGCGTCTTTATATACATTTTCAGTCCAGGTATTAGTAATCCCACTTAGATATTATAACCCGATGCTTCGCAGTCCGATTCTCCGAGCCACCCAATAGTATCCTTTCGTGCGAGACAACACGGGCGCAGCCTTCCGTTTAGTGGGGCTGAGGGAGCGCGAGGCAACGCGCGGCGTTCCAAACGGCACGGGGACCGTCTTCGCCGATCCGCGCTGGAAGATATTGGGCCGGGACTTCGCGGCTTCCTCCGAGTCGGGCTGCGACTTCTTCGACGGCGCCACATCGTCCTCAGAATCGGAGGAGATGGTGTAGATAATGCCCTCGTGCATCGCCGTGTCCTGGACGGACACTTTCTTGCCCCGAGCACCTGGACGGAGCGCTTCGATCGGTCTCCGGTTCGCGGATTCCAGCAAGTCGCGCAACTTCTCCGGGTCGGTGGGCGGAAGGCGAGAGTTCTGCGGCGCTGATGACGCTGGACGGGTGGGGGACGGCGGGGGAAGCGGGGGACGCATGTGGTCGGATGCAATGATGGATAACGACTCAGCTGACATGACTTGGAGGACTCGGCCTGCTCGCATATACACATATCATTACTTATACTGAGAAGACTGTAGTCTACAGAATGAATTCAAATACTTCAGACTCTAGCCGTCCCCCGCTCCCGATGATAACGCAGATACGAATTGAATAGGCTCTCCCTACGCCCGTTTCTGTATGTCACTCTCATCTCCGGCCGCCATCCATCGTCCTCTCCATCGGATGACACTAATCCTTCGTCCGGGTCACGATCTGCGTGGTATTTCTTTTGATGTGTGCTGCCCGTGCCGCAGGTTGGGGGGTGTTGGCGTTGAGGCACGATTCGCCGCATGTAAAGGCTGGCAGCCGGGGTGAGTACTAGACTCACCCACGGACACACAGCGCTGCTCGACGGCGGGCTTGCTCGCAGGCGCTGGCGTGGATGCTGTCTCTCGTGTCTTGCGGGTGCGGGTAGTCGACTGCTTTTTCTTCTCTCTGTATGCGGCCGAGTGGTTTTGTACTCGAGTATTGTACGCCGTTTCCGCCGCGGGGTCTGTTTTAATACTTGCACGATATCTAGATAGCTGCTATATGAGTGGTATTTCGATGTGCGAGGAAATCCCTACCGCTGCATGCGCAATATTGCTTTCTGCCTTAATTTATCCGCATGTCTGCGAACCCGTATGAGAGAGCAAGTATTTTGGAGTTTAGAGCTCGAACCTTTGTGCATATAACTCAAGGGAGGCCTTGCGACGGCGGGCTTTCTCCTCTGGGTCAAGTGCCGGCCGACCCATAAGATTTGGTGGGTGATCGTGGTGAGGAGCAAAGACGAAGTCGATCACATATTTGCGATCGAGCTTTGCACTGCCAATTTTGATCAGTTCGCGAAAACAAAATTGAAGAAGTGAGAATACATACCGACTACATACTCGTATGGCCACTTTTTTGTCGAAAATGCAATCAGTGGGTTTCGACTGACCGTACTCGACAGCTGGGTCCATATGATTGAGTCGAAGATTCGTCGTTCGCGAGGTGTTCGCGATCGAAACAGTTCGCGATCGAAACGCGAAAGCCGGCGGGTGGTGCATATATCTGCTTTCAAACAGCTGCTATTCGTAAGTCACAGATTAGTTGAGCAAGAGTTCACGCCGGTATAAACGAGGGCAACCAAAATTGAATTGTAAAGCGGAGGGGTACGATCTACGGTGTGTACGGTCAAGTCAAGGCGTTAACGAGCGCTGGATTATCCATGAAAACGACGCCGTTTGAAAGCGAGACAGGCGAGGGGGTTAGTCGCCATTGACGGTGTCCAGAGGCGGCGGGTCACTGCTTGAAGGAGGGATCAGTCAGTGGCATAACTGCTGTACAGATCAGCAACGCACCTTGAGACCGCAATCCCACTACACGAGATCCTAGCCTTGTGTACCGTCGCAGCGAGGTACCCGATCCTGGGGGATAGACTAGTTAGTAGAGGACCTGTGCAGGAATACAGTAGGGCGTGATTAGCGGACCGCTTCCCTTCGTATACTGGTCCCAGGGGCGAGTCCGTATACAAGGGGCGGTCCACTGCCCGTTCACATACATAGGGACACACCTTGTAGCAGAAGACTGTCAATAGATAGCAGGTGTGAGCTCGGAGTTGAAAGTGGAGGAGAGACGCGATGTGATCATGTGATCAGACGCGTTGACGCTGCATCACATGCACACCCTTCGCCGAACCAACCGACTCACGACAGCCACCGTCTCCTCTCGTCGTTTCCACATAACCCGGACCAATCAAATCAAGCACGGCGCTATCGCTCCATCTACCGCTAGCCTCAACAGAACCCAGGCAACCTTGTTGCACCGTGCCACAGCAGAGGCGGAAGCCAACCGCCGACGAGGTAAGTTTTCGTGTTGTCTCTCTCCTGTCTCAGTGAATACCACTGAACTTTCAGTCCTGACACAGGGCTCACCCAGCTCGAGCAACAAAGAGAGGCTGCGCTCCGCGATATCCCCGAAACTTACGACAGCAACGATGGATGGGTGGACGAAGTTCTTCAGGGCGAAACCCGGCTGGAAATCAGTAACGCGGGCGGAGAACTTCAAGATAATCAGCACGAAGACCTGTCCCTAGTCTCAGAACTGCGGGAAAAATACCAGTAAGCCTTGGCCGTGGATTGGCTGTGTTCCTTTTCCAAGTTCTTGCTGACTAGTGTCGTAGCCGCTCGCACCGTCGCCGCCGCGACTACAGAACCGCTCGGATCGCACGCAGAAGCTGGTAGACGCGTTCGTCGTGCAGCTGGATGCCATGACGCAAGCGTACATGGACTGGGGCGTCGCAGCCGTCAATTCTGCCCCGATTTACGAGCGCCCTTCGGGCGCTGTTCTACAGAACACGCAGCAAGTCTTCGTTGTTGATATATACGGTGAGTTGCACTGCGCTGCCTTATATACTTGAAAAAAAAAGCTGACCCAAAGACCGCTCAGAGGCAGCTAAGAAAACCGTCTCGTTCATTGCAGGGGATGAGTACATAGCCTCGTCCTTCGTCCGCCACGGGATCATGCCCGTTTCCCCCCTGGATCCTGGCGTCGCCATCACCATCCGCGCGCTGGAACTGTTTCGCTGCACGCACCTCCGTTGCCCGCGTCTCGGTGCACAGGCCTTCGCGCGCGCGCTCTGCGACCTGCATGGTGTCGCCCCTCGACCACACCTTCAATCACAGCTCGCGGTGGCGTTCGACGTCTATCTTGCGATCCGCGAGAAGGTCGAAGTCCGCGTGCAGAAGGCTTTAGGGCGTGATACCCCCAACTGGCGGCTGGAGAATGCCTGCCCGCCCTGCCTATATAAGCTCGAGGGTGAACCAGAGCTAGAGCTTCCGCTTCTCGTCACCATGGACGGGAACAACTCGCTCAAGAGGTTCCACCGACGCGAGCACGAGGTGATCGACGACGATGGAAACACAGCACCGGGAGCCTCGAAGGAGCGCGCCGACGACCGGGACACCTCAAGCGACTACTACTTGTCTCGAGAGGCGGTGGATCAGTGGGCTAAGGGTGGGGTGGACGAGGCCATGAAAGGCTTCGTCCCCGAGCCGGATTGGGATGAGGAATCGGACGGCTGTGCGGAGCGGTGGCAGAATATGAAGGAGGAGGTGACAGCACGGGCCTGGGGCTTGTACGAGGAGACGGGGATCTTCATATCCCTGTGTCGTCACGGGTTTGTACTGCTCGTCTGCGACATGATTAAGAGCGGAGAACTGTAAGTGTCAGTCTTCTTCTTTTAACGGAGCATTGTCTGACTCTATCGCTGTAGGGCAAAGTACGGCTTTGCCGTCATCTTTCACCTTCTCAAGACTCTCGGCGAAATGGCCTCAGGGTACGACATCGGCTGCAAATTCGGCAAGATGGTGCGGGCGCATCCCAAGCTCGGTCCTTGGCGCGCGACAGCAAATACAAGTCTCTCATCGGCGCCTTCCACGGTCTGGGCCACAACCGCCTATGCCAGGCTTCAACCTCACGAAATATGTCAGGGGGTGGGGCTCGAGGTCCTCGAGCTTTGCGAGGCCTGGTTTTCGAAGTCGAACGCGCTTGCATCATCTACCCGCTACGCTTCGCGCTTCCACCGCAAACAAGCGATTGTCAATTACCTCAAGCACGCCGACACGTTCGATGCATACGCAGGGCTGTGTGAGTACCAGTCATTGTCTTCTGATGTGGCACTTAATCATCCTACTAGCCTCTCTCCTATGCAGCAAGTACCAGCGCGCTCTCGATGTCCGAGCAACAGGGCCAGTTCTGCAAGATTCAATGGCGAGCCTCGGCGTTGCCGATCGCTCGGAGTTCGAGACGTGGCTAGCAGAAGAGAGAGACTGCTTGAAAAAGCTGTCCAGGGAGCCGCCCGAGGAGACCCTGAAGATGGAATACTATCAGAAGCTTGTCAACCTGCGAGAGCATGAGTAAGTACCTTCCTACGATCTAGCGATTCATACTCACTGACATTTCGATTCAGATCAGGCTCAATGTTATCATGGGCATGGATATGCCCATGATCATGGCCGACGGCACCGAAGGCTACGATGCCTCGATACAGCAAACACGGCGCATCGAAACTCTGCGGCGCCACGCACAGGAGCTTCGCGACAAGTCCTCGCTGCCGTTCACGACCTTGAGCTCCGGCTCGGCATAACGCAAACGTGGGCTCCGGGGACAGCGAGTGGAACGAAGCCGCGGAACTTGTCAGCGAGCGGCGATATCGTCGAGCGCTCGACGAGATCCAAAAGCTTGTCATCGCACGGATGTTTGAGCTCACAAGAGTCAATATGGTGGGACAGGTACGTTCTTAGTCTCCCTCGTATGTTTCAATTAGACTGATTGTCGGTATAGCGTACAAACTTCGAAAGCACATCGCCAAATCACTACAAGTGCGGTCGAAAGCACTCAAGAACGCCCTTGCACGCTACAATACCGCTGCCGAGGCAATGATACCGCAGCGGCCGACATTAACGTGGGACCAGGTGGCGGACTTCGCGTTCCTCGCGGACTTCGACCTCCTGCGTCTGGGTCGGGAGGATATTCGGGAGAAGAAGTGGGTGGCGCCTGCCGCGCGTTTGGCCATGGACCAGCATTTCAAGCTGCTCCGCGCCGAGGAGGAGATACTCGGCTGAATGTCGAGATACGCCGCTTCGTCACGTACATGCGCGACGAAGAGGCGTTTTTGACTCACCACGAGACGGAGCTGAAGAAGTCCGGGCAGCACGCACTTGCGCACAAGTTGCGTGCCTGCACTTGCGGCAGGGCGTTTCAACGCGGGTCACAGGAAGCGGCTCTTCAAGCTCAGCAAGACCCACGGTTTCAGCGGGTCGCTAATCCCCGGTGTTAGCTTGTCGAAGGAGCGCCGCATTCCCACCCCACCACCACCGGCCGTAGCAAGTCCGACATCCCACGCCACTGAGCCGAACGTATCATGGGACGGGGAGGCTGCAGAGCAGGATGGAGTACGTGGGCGCCGGAGACGATGAGGACGACGAGACGGATGACGAGGGCATCGAGGGCCTGGTGGAGGCCTTTGATCAGATTGTCGAAATCACACGGGATCATGGAGAGCGCGTCGCGGACTCGTAGTAGAGGGGCACATAGTATCTTGACATCTGTATATTCATTATGTATGTATTATCCTTTCCTCTGTCTAACTAGACAGATAGTGTACGCAGCCGGCGGCGTGTGAGAAAAAATGGCACTCGCCGAGCGATGAACGTACGGCGCCGGCCATTTACATGTGTAATAATGCTTATATACAGGTTAGCTATGCACCCTAATTTTTCCGCGATTTTAGGGCAGCGGGAAGGGCCTTCCCGCCGCCGGCGGCGACAACGGAGGGCGGCCATGATGACAGATTGATCTGTCATGTCGCGGGAGTGATGGCATCGCGCGGTGATGCGGCGACGCGACGTTGACAACGGTGATCACGGTCCGTGATGGAAGTTTGATGGCACCGGCGGCAGGTCTTCCATTGAAGAAAGGTATCTGTGGAGAGTACCTAACTGTAATTAATGGGAGCATAGAGAACTACCGAGAATTACACTACTTAGAGGTGGAGCACCCACTATCCTGCACCTCTAATTAGTAGTGATTCGAGGGCTGATCAGGTGAATTGGGAAGTCAATCAAATGGGCCTCTGAGACACCTGATCAATCAACATCAAAAACATATGATTATCATTGTATTTCCCTGTATCTAGCCTGGTCTAGCACTGGTAGAAACAAGGTTTCTGAATTCCAGGAGCTAAAAGTGTCGTGTTTTTTCGAGTATTTTGCATTTTGCGGGCCAACAAGAGAGATTCACGGGAAATGGTATAGGACAACATATAGCCCCAAACCCGCCCTACAACTTTACATAATGGTCACGTGATCATGTGATGGGAAAGCGGCATGGTCCCCGGCACAAAAAACATACCAGCAACATGTTTTGATTGCCAATCAATTCCCTGACAGGGTTTGCTTCCATACAATATTGTTTTGCATATGCTGCTTAGGTATCTGATCGTGGGAAAGTAACTGCCACTACCCGGATGTATGCAGATGTTGTACAAATAGGAGCAAAGCTACTGTAACCTATTTCTGAGACAATGATTCAATAAATACAGGGATAATACAAGCCAGTATATGCCAGAGTGATCCAGTGATGGCCAATCACTTGATTCGATGATGAATTCAAGCAGTGGCACCCACGGTGGATAGGACTCCCTAAACATTGCAAAGGAGACATGGACATCTGTCCGGTCCCATTGCAATAAGACCACGACTACGGGTGATCTTAGGCACTTGTACGGCGATCTAATTCCGTGGATGGCCAAACATCGCAAATAGTTACGCGATTGGTCTATGAGGAGGTTAGTTATTGCCAGGGGCGATATGTACAAACGCATCGGCATGATTATGGATCAAACGTCAGGGCTTCGCAAGTAGATCGAAGCGCATAACGTATAGGAACCACGCGTATGTATCTCGGACCTGGTAAAAAAGGCGAAATAACCTAAAGGGGTAGTACCCGACCTGTCGTGATTCCATCATGGTACCAGGCGCGACCTACCTTATCTATAACCACGCAAGTAAAGTGCTTGGCTGCAAAAGAATGATAGATTAGACCCTTGAGATTCCAAGAGACTACGCGGTCACCAGTATCTAGCGTAAGTTTCTTCTTCGACATCGACGTGTTCATACGCAATGCCTAACAGCAGCAAAGCAGGCACGTTGATCACCACACTTACTTGTCTCAAATTCACCCGTTCGCCCAGAATGGAGCAATATTGCACCGACGCGAAGTCTGACCGTAAAGGTGATTCCATAACCATTCAGCAGTAGATAAACCGTTGGATATAGTGATTCCATCGTATCAGTGCGATAAATTGTCATGTACATGTGAAAAATATCCGTCGCATGATTGTTTGTAAACCGCATTGGTCACAGCAAGACGTAGCAAAGCCATACACATTATTGAGACTTACGGCGGTAAACAAGTCATCAATGTTGAGTAGCCTCGGTCCTAGGGGAAACTTATTTGGATCCAATTCATGCAGGGCACGCCTTATCGAGTCTCTGGCTACTTCTGGCAAACAACCGGTGCACATCATTGTCGCCCAATCAGCCAGTACAGGGAGCACTCCGCTAATATGACAGACCATTGCAACCAATCTGGCTTGCAAGCCTCCATAAGGGGAGTCAGCAAAAGAATCGTATCCACAGCTATAGCTTTCATAGTCCCAGATCAAGCCTGTCGGCCCGTACTCGGTGAGCTCCGAGAATAAACCGCACCCGACGATGATGTACCTAACGTGGCGAAACGCAACGTGTGGCGATACAGGCGATGCGGATCGCATGACGCGTTTTTGTGCGGGAAACGTTCCATTGTGTATCAGCAATGTTGCTTTTAGGACGAGGAGTGCGTACAACGTCAAACCTCTCACCGGAGACATCACCACAAGCCATTTGATACTCCACGGCGGGCACTTTCGCTTTTTCGTTGGAGACCCGAATGATATTGCTCGGTGGCTTTACGTTTTTCAGGCCCTTTTTTGCTCGCATCCCGTGTTTCATTAGTATTATTACTACGCCAATTGTCGTATTCCGGGCGTTCGTTCATCATTGCATTATCAAGTGTGGGATTGAAGCGGATTGCTGGATGAAAGTGCTCTGGCTCTGGTTGGTCTCTGTTCCACAGTCGATAAGCGTGTAACAGCTGACCACGATAGACACCGGATACTTCTCTCGGCAATTTACCTTCAAACTTAAGACGAGTAATTTCGTCTAACATTTCAATCTCTCTGAACTCTTGCCGCAAATAACCTGATATACCTTTGGTGATCTTACTTGTATCAAAGGCTTGGAGGATTACCGTGTTCTTAGCTGTGAACCACGAGACAAAGCGACATAAATGGACATATGATTTTTGCAATGGTGAGATGAACACAATTCTTTACTCGCGACTTACCTTGGGAAGCGTAGTCCGTCATTGCGAAATTCAGCAATACCAGGCATTGTCCCTCGTGATAGTCAGCACACTGTCGTCTGGTAGGAGGCAAGTGATATCGGTAGATTTTTTTGACAAAGGAATCACGTTCTTCGGTAAGTCAGGCAGCTCAACATCTCGAGCGGGTTGATCAATTCTACAAACAGAGTCTCCAATACGCGATGACCATGACTACCTATAGAGTCGTTCCAGCCACGAACTATTGCTTCTTGTCCTTTTGTAATACATAATTCTGTCGCATCGTTTGAGCGCAGCATCACAGGCATACCAATACACAAGCTTAACCGACCGGGAACATGGTCGTTTGTGCAAGCGGGAGCCGCGCTCCAGAGAAGCTGTCTTAAGTTAGGACCGATTCTCTTGAAGAAAGACTGCTCAGAATGCTTCCATTTCTTCTTATCAGGCTGGCGCGAATTCAAGCTATCCGAAGAGTAGAAATGCGTCAGCTCTTGACCCGTATCTTGAGCAAATCTCGCAGCGCCCAAGTCGTTGATGATATCCTTATGTACATTCCAAGACGTTATGATTGACACATCGCGAAATTCTTTGCTATCCAAGCGTGGATGACCTGGGCGGTCAGATGCATACGGGTACGAAGAAATTCGATATCTTCATCTGTACAAGCAGCGTATCGCATGTTTTCCAGGGCTGTTCTCAATTTAGCATCGTCCTCTGATTGCGTATTCTGTCGCATGTTTTTACGAAGAGTAACTACAGTAGTAAACTGATGCCAGAGAATCTTGCCTAGCACTGCGTTCTGCGAATACAGAGTAGCGGCACTACTTGTACGTAGTCCAATCTTGCCATCATACAGGGGCGGTCCTGTTGTTGGTGGTAACTGAGCAAAATCACCAGCCAATATAACGGAGAGGCCGCCAAACTCTACGTCATGCAAGTTCTTAGCTTTTGCAGCTTGACATGATAGTGTCTGCAGGTCGTTGCAAGATACCATGGAAACCTCATCAAGAAGCAGGTATTGCACACCCTGTATCCGTTCGTTAATGCAGCCAGTTGGTTAGCCTCGTTATGACTACCATCGAGTCATCATGGTTCTTGCTTTTGGTATGGGCATCACGGGGCACTTTGAAAACGGAATGGTATGTCGAACCGAGCAGGAGCGCAGCGACCGAACGGTTGGTCAACAACGATATACCGATATTCTTCCTTTCTTACTTTGAAGTAATGCATTATAGCTTTGAAAACGTTGGACTTGCCAGTGCACCCATGCCGGCGAGGTACATTTTGAGAGGTGAGTGCTTGGATGAATCTGAAGCAGCATGGTCTGCTACAATTCGGAACGCACGCATCTGTTCTTTATTTAAATTGAACTTGTCAATAGTGGATTGAACTATGTCAGCGTTTATGTGTATGGGTAAAACCGGCCGCTGGTACAAGTAGTCAGCCGTCAATATTTGGACAGAATTGGAATGAAATGACCATCTCGGTGCGTATACTCGGGGTCTGGCATGTCTGCAAGCTTATTTGTCAAGTAGACCTTCCTTGCGTCTTTGACCACTTTAGACCAAGCGGATCGCGTTCTATATGGAGGCTGCAAAGGATCAACTGCAAGAGGCAAAAGGCCATCTATCGTCTTGTTTAACCACTTACAGGATTGCAGTGTTTGTCGCATGTCTTCCGCATCTTTCAGAATCTTACCCATCCGTTTGCCGATCTCGACGGAATCAACATCGGGAAAGTCTTCGTCGTCGTTGGGATCCGGCTCGTAATCCAGATGATTGGTCAACTTGTCGGTGTTTCCCAGTATAGAATTTTCATGATGCGCCGTGAAACCGAACTCCACCTCGGCCATCTTCCTCTTCATGGCAGCGTAATGGTCATCCCTAGCATCGTTGCATTCATATCTCATGTTAAAATTGTTAATCAAATCACGCTCTCGGTACGAAAAGTTGTATTCCATAAAAGTTTGATCCCATGTGGACAAGTCGTCCTTTAGGTCCTCTGGACTACGCCATGGCTTGAATAATGTAGTATGGTAAGACAGTAGAACTCCCTATCACCCTTATCCGACCTTGGGACGGCGCCACCTATGAAATTAGGAATAATGGAATGAATTCTTGAAAAATCGCATCGACACTTATGGGTCTTGAAGTGCGGATGTTCAGGCGTAAACGAGTACCATCGTAATTCCGATTCAGCATTCTTCTTAGCTTCAACTGCTATAATCACGTCGTCAGGATCACTTTCTTTCCAGTCTATACTGTCCAGCTGGTCGGACAAAGTAGAATCGGTTTTCTGATTGGCATTCGCATCATTATCATCCATTATGAAGTCGCTCATATGGTCACTAGCAGCTTGATTATCGTCCAACATATATTCCGCGGTCATATCGTCCAGATATTGCTGGTGCTCAAGCAGCTCTGCATCAAAATATTCCCTCTCCTTTTTCGTACGTTTTTTTTTGAAATGACACTGCGTCCACTCGTACAGGGACACGCGTTCATAAGCCGTGGGTCGCCACTTGTAGTCGTCAAGGAGAGACGATGCGACGAGCTCGCCATCCCTCTTCTGAATACTTACCATTTCTTCTGGAACGGCGATATCTTCGGACGGACCATCATAAGATCTTAGTAACCACCAGCGTCGGACATGTAAAACGTAAGTCTTCCAAAAAAATTTCACGAAGGAATGGCTACTATAATGGTCTGGGTTTCCTAACAGATATAGGGATGCCATAGGACTACCAATCTCCATCTTACTCGACATGGAGTTGATCATTTGCCGCATAAGGGTTCTTGAACCTTCCGAGCCTTGTAGTCCGGAGGAATTTTCTTGTTGTCGGTCAAATACATCAAATACGGAGGCGAAAGCCTGATAGCTCTTCAAACCTATCTTTGAGACGTAGTCTGAAACGTAGGATATTACGGCCTTTACAGAGGTGCCGGAAAGCAAGCTTGTTACATCCGTATTGGACTTTGAAAAGTATGTAATCAAATTAGATATTTTATTCAAGAAAGGCTCCAGATGTTTTAAATTCAGGTGTCCATCGTCATCGACACAGGAGTGCTCGAAGAGCTCTCTTGGGAACCGTGCCTTGCAAATTCCCGAAGACGATAAGCAGCCTCGACGCTCGTGTGAAAACCCTTTAAGCTTTGCAGCTTTTTTCTTATTTCGCCAATCCTTCTTTGCATCCTGATACTCAGCGTCTGGCACAGATTGACTGCAGCTATGAACATTAGATCTTAATAATATATCATCGACTTCGTATTCCAAGTCTGCCATCCATTTGCGCAGCGCCAAGCATCGATCACAAGATTCTCCGCAGACCACCGAGCCATCGCACAAAGGAGGCGGAATAACTGGCAAAGTTTGTGTTGGCGGACAGTAGCCCGACGCACTGTCCATATCTTCAGTTCTGGCGTTAGAGTTAGACGATACCCGCGTTCTCACTTCATCGATATTTCCGTGATTGAAATGGCCCTGACTACAGGACTCTAAGTAAGCGATCATTCGTTTGACAAAATCAGAGTCCGGGGAGGTCAGTTTATCCC
>QVIE01003357.1:0-14566 GCA_013387415.1 Panellus pusillus | reverse complement strand
GTATAAGTATATGATATAAGTTAATCCTTCAGTATTATTTTGGCCTTGGTTTGCTCGCCGCCCGCTGCAGATTCCCATACAACGCCTGGCCCAATGAATCGCCGGCGAGATGCACCACCAACCCGCGATCCATCAACCATTGCGCGTATCGCTTCCAGCTGTCCCTCTCCTTCCCCTTGGCGCTCCTGCTGGACGAAGTCTTCTTCGTCTCTTTCACCTTGATTACTGCGATCTCTCCAGGCGGCACGACAAGCGGCTGCGCCTCTTTCGCCTTCGGCACCGTTCTCACACCCTTCGCCAAGGTGCTGATGCTGCCAACTACGAACAACCCGCGCTTCGCGCGTGTCAGTCCTACGTTCAGCCTCCGGCGGTCCGCCAGGAACCCAATATAGCCGCCTGCGTTATTCCGCACAGTCGAAAATATGATGACTTCCTTCTCTCGCCCCTCAAACCCGTCTACTGTTTTCACCTCTATGTGAGAAAGCTGCAGTGCACGGTGTTCACCCAGTACCTCCTTGAAACGTGCCATGTACTTCGCATCCATGCTGAGAAGCCGCGTGATGTGTGAGATTTGGGCAACATAGGGCGCAATGATGCCAATGTCCTGCCCCTTTAGGTTCGGATTGTTGAGCAGCAAGTCCTCGACCACGCCCATCACGATCGCGGCCTCGTTCCGGTTGATCCGGCTTTTGTCCTTGAGCGATTCTCCTCCAGCGTGATCCAAAAAGATCACTGCGGGACGCTTGCCGGTCTCATCCTCTTTGAGATGTGCAGACCTCGGTGGCATTAAAAGGGGAGAGACGTTTCCCTTCTCATCGACCGTGCCATCTTGTAGTGAGAAGTTGTAGAATTCGGATGAGGGGAAGAGAGAGATGCCTGGATGCATACGGTATTGCGTATCCAGCATTATCGATGGCACGACTACAATCTTGTTAGTGCGTAGCGAAGAAGGCCTATCAGAGTCGCACCTCCTTCCTCAGTAAGCCGTTCAAAGAGGCTTCTTCCAAGACCGAGGGCTTCGGCTTCTGGGCTCGTTATGACCGGCGGAAGTTGTTTGTGATCGCCAATGAGTGCCAGATGTCGACACTGGTACAATATTCAGAGCTCATCCTTCGCTTGCAAAAAACCATGCCTTACACCTTTCATAATGGGGATCAGTGAAGCAGGCTCGGTAGACATAGAGGCCTCGTCGAGAAATACGACGGGGAGGTCCACGACATTAAGAGCAGAGGACGCAGAAGTGATGCACGTCGTGCAGATCTGCGCCACATCAGAGTGATTTAATGAGCTTTGAAGACAGAAATACATACAACATCCGCTTGTGAGACGACGTCCTTCAACATTTCCATCTGAAGCCCGTATATCCTGGCCTTGAAGGAGTTCAACATTCGCTGCCGCATTGCAAGATCGGCTTCCATGTTTTCAATCATCTGGCGTGCTCGCTCTTGCGCATGAGCGGTCTTGCCGGATTTCGACTCACGCATCGTCTCCAGCTTTTTCATCAGATCCCCCATACGTTGCTGTGCCCCTTCCTCCTGTTTTAAGATCGCGTCCAACGATGGCTTCAGTGCATGTTGTTCAAGCTTATAGTCCAGCGTGTATGTCATGAGAGACTCCTTGACCTGTCCACCAAAGCCGACACGTAACGGCTGAACACCAGCGGCGGCGAGACCTTCGACTAGATTGTCGACTGCGACATTGGTATAGGTGCAGACTAGGAGCGGATGCGGGACTTCGAAGTGAACCTAAGCCAGAAATTAGTCCATGCAAACGAGGCATTTAAAGTGTATTTGACCTTGAGCAATTTGATGGTTTCAACGATAGTTTTAGTCTTGCCCGTGCCAGGAGGCTGAAAATGAATAAACAGGTAGTTGCAGAAGAATAGAACCGAACCGAACCCCTTGAATCAAACTGATTCGTTGTCCTATCATCATGGCCATCGCACGGACCTGAGTCGCATCCAGTCTCCCTAGATGGGGGTCGCCCTCCATGACCAGAGGGACTGGCTGAGAGTATCTCCTGACCCAGCTTTGTATTCGTTGGTCGTCCTTGAACGCCCCATCGGTCTCAAGGGAAGTCGGAATCTCCATGTCGCGATCGCCACCCTCGGCAGACGGCAGCGAACTGCGTAACAAGATATCTCGCAGATGTGTCCCCTGAAGGATAAACTCGCGGTCAGCGCTCGTCGCAGCCTCCTCCAGCCGCTGTGTATCATGGTTGAAGTGCCCGATGGCATCCCGCATGCGTTCATACACGATATTCGAGCGACCCACATCGATGCGCCACACACCCTCGTCCAGTTCGTCAAAATGTTCCCTAAAAGCGACCCGAATCTGCGTCGCGGAGCGCGACACCACGGACCCTTGCGCGAAAGATTCCTTGAGTGGGTCCAATCGAGATAGCAAGATTTGCGTGCCATTCCTGCGTCCGAGGTGAATTAACGAGAAGAGACTATTCGGTGAAATCGTACTCGAAACGATGCTCCGGGAGGGAGATGCCTGGTCCCTGCAGGAACGACGCGACTGGGCGACCAAGCTGGTTCTCCTCCAGCCAGTAAGAAGAAAGGCCTGTGAGACAATAGCCTTCCTCTTGCAGACGAGTCAAGGACCATGTCGAAAGCCGTTCCTTGAGCACCGCTTCATCTTCTTGCTGTTCTGCCTCCAACATTGCCATGAATCTGGACATAGAGTTTGAACCGAAAACGGGCGGCGTACGTGAAACAACGCGTACCGTTTCGAGTAGCTCTGGATAGCATCGTAGTACGGCTCGTTCAAGCCAACATTGATGCGCGGGGGATGCTCTCGTCGCACGTATTTTGATTTTCCCCCTTTTCGCGAGAATGCGCAGATGATGGGCTCTTCGAGCGTGAAGCCGCACGCAAGCGCCAATCGAAGCGAGGGGACGATTGCAGCGTCTCACCGCTGAGAGACGAAGGAACGTTGCTCTGCATCCGTTCGCGTTCCGCTATCGGCACGGCTGGATGCGCGATAACGCGTCGGGACTGGCCAATGTCCGCAAAGAATATATTCTCCTGTTCCTCGGGCGATGGAAAGGAAGAGAAACACCGTCGGCGACAAAATTGTCGAACATCGTTGAATAAAGGGGGGCTGCCGCACGTTGGGTTGGGATTGCGGCGTCGGCGGACGAGAATCTGCTCCGAGGTTACTGCCGCATTTCGGAGACGCGCGAGCGCGCTTGTATTAGCCCAAGTAGCCAGTGTATAACTTAGAATTAGACGAAGCTGAAAGTTTTTTCTGTCAATGCGTCCGGATCAAAAATCAGCGGCATCTCGATTTCACAAATTTAAAGCTGCGATGCCAAGAATGGTCGATACATGCAACAAAGTGGCTAGATATACAGCAACAATGAAAGCGCTAGAAATACAGCTGCGTGACCGGCGGAGCTCCAGCTTCATTCTATACATTGACCACAGTTCGTTCGGTATCGACAGATCCCTTGCGTATTCGCAGCGAAGCAGGCCAGGTCCATCGCCTTTTCCCTCTTCGGGATTCGGCGACAGATTTCTCGTCTTCAAGTTCTGCGCCGTCGGATTGCTTCCTGCGGAAGGAAATTGCCGGTACCAATCGTTGCAGCCAGTCCCAGTTTTCCCAGGCGGCAAGTGCACACCAGAGGATGAGCCCTGCTACAGCACCCCAGAAGACAGCGACTACGGTTCGTGTGGTGAGGTCAGCATCCTCGAAGCACATGAATGAGAACGCCGCAAGGAAGGAGACCATGCTGGCGGGATAAGTTGTTAGTCCGATGATATCGACATGGAAATCCAAAAGAACGCACGACCAGATCAGCATCGCGTATGGGAGCGAATGCAAAATAGCAAGCATTTCCAACCCTAGGGTCGGGTGTGTCTGATTAGCGATAAACGTAGCCTGTGAGGAAGATGAACGGTGCACGGGAGGTTTCTGATAAAATAAGGCTGACAGCGACGGGAGGAGAGACACGATCTCGGTCACGATTTTGTTTCATGAGCAGCAGCCCAATGATAATACTCCCAATACTGGTCAGAATGGAGAGGTAGCTTGCGATTTGCGCGGGGGAGCGTTCTGGGATGGCAACGCCATTCTGGTCGACACTCTAGAAAAAGAGGACGTGGCATTGAGTATTCTAAAAAAGCATATGGATGAGAATGTGACTACCTGTATCCCGAGGAATCCAACATTCGAGTTCAGGATAACGGTGGCCAAGAGGGTGAACTCTTGCCACTCGCCGTTGAGTCGTGTGATGAATTTCGACCAGCTGTGCTGTCGTATCAGCCCATCGGTGGAAATCGTTTGCAAGCCTGCGAGGTGAAAGTCGGGCGCATAGAAGAGAAGAGGACTGAGCAGAGCCATAAGGACTGTTCGTTTGCGAGGCTTCCCGTAGACGGATGTATCAATATCTAAACGCGCGCCGGGCTCTCCATGAAAGTTGTACACGCGGCCATGGGCTACAGAGGAAAAGAGGTCAATGGCTGGAGAAACGATGAAACGAATACATACCAAAGCAGAACATGAGCCGACCTGAGGACACTTATCAACAATAGACATTGGCAACAAGCGATGTCACTGACCCACGAGGCAACTAGAGCCGTCGAATTTATTGTCGGCGTTTTTCCCGACATTTTCTACACCATTAAGGAAGTGGGCCATCGACAGAGGGATTCAGCTCACTTGCGAAGCCGTCCACAAGAGTCAGCATCTGATTGAGATCCTCGAGCTTCCAGCTGACCGTCGAAGTCTCTGACGTGACAAGGTCTGGGAGGTGTTCAAAACAGAATCGGGGGAGAGTAGGCAAGACTGACCTCCCATGGCATGAAGGACGATGTCCCGAAGCTCGTCAACTATTACCTCTGTGACGTGTAGCGACCGCGCTGTCGCATCCTCAGTCCCGTTGTCAATCGCACGAAGGTAAGAACGTACGGTATAGTTCGCAATGATACCAATATTGCGCTTCTAGTATATGCCCTTTTCGCAAGCTCAATCTTGCTGTCGATGACGCGAGCAAGAAAACATACGGATGTGCGACGCCGAAGTGATCCCATTGATTTCGTACGTGATGGGGAACAGCTCAGCGTCGGTGTCGTCCATCCAGAACACACAACGGTCCTGGTGGTTCACGAAGTAGTACTGAACCCCGTTGCTTCCGTCCTCGTACGGACATTCGTCCACGACAAGGTCCACGAAAGACTGCAGGACCACGTTGTGGGCACGGAGGAAATCAAGAATAAGATCTATTCGAATTGTCATGCGCTGCAGTGTCTCTGCTTCGTAAAGGTTGGCGTCCGTAAATACACGCTTGAAAAGACTTGATATGCAACCCGGAAATAATTTGCAGGACGCACCTTCTCCTCGTGGAAAAAATATTGGGCACCCTCCGGATGTTGAAAGACCACCCAGCCAAGAGGTGATGCAACACTGATGTGATATCAGAAAGGTACTACGGCAGGTCACAAAGCACGCACGGATCCATGCGGATGGTAAGAGAAGGAATGGTGTATTGTGTCGGCTCGTCCGGTCTAGAGAATATTGTTACAGCGACCGGAGAATAGGAGTATGGTACGCACACTGCAACCTTGCGGTCGTATCTGCGAACAGAGAGCGGGATGCCGGGGAAGATGTAAGGGTATCGCTCCTTGATACGGGCCGTTGTAGGGGCTGCTACGTCTCCGAAAATTCTAGAGGAATTTGGGGTGTCGAGCGGCGACTCAGTTTCGGGAGGGTCGATGGCGATGTCTACGACGCTATGGTTTGTGGAAGGCATGTAACCGCCCAAATCCATTCCCGGAGACGGCGGTCTAGTCGGCAAGTCTTGGACCGAGGTACAGGAAGGCGCATGGTGGATCGTGGCAGGGAGGTGCCCAACAGACAGGCTGTGAAGGGAATAACGTTCTTGTGTTGGAAGAACAGCAGAAACGTCCTGGGACGAGCGAGACGGGCTCAGACCAGAGCCTCGGTATGGATGTGCATGTAAAGCTGCAGGTAGCATGCTAAAGCTGGCCACATTTGGAGTTTCCTGATATTCTACAAAATCGGGGGGTAAAGGGTATACGACGCGGATGGTCTGGGACTCCTTGGTGCCGCCAGCGGGGGAATGTGGCTTCTTTTTGAGTGCTCGGGATAAAGCCGAAATCAAGAACAGCAGAGTTCGAGCGGTGGCTCGACTCAGTTTCTTGAGTTGGGCTAACAGCCATTGTAGAATGGACATCGTTGGTATGCGGGTATCGTGGGGAGCGGGAGTGAGAGTACAGCTCCAAAGTCATTCAGTGGCACTGTGGCAGCATTGAGGCATGAAAAGCTGTGGAGATCAGAACCTTCCATTATGGCAACGGAGAGTGATCTGCTCATTGACACTCAACGTGCAGCGATCTGCTCATTGTTCCGTGTCTTGCCGTGTGATTTGGGGTTCGGCAGAATCCATCAGGACCCCAGTAACCTGTCCTCCGCCTGTTCTTCCTCCTCAAAGTATAATCCTCCTCAGGCTCTTCCTCCCGCAATCATTCAAGTTCATCGGTATCAGGTCCCTTCACGGCATCCTTGTGCTCGGTCCCCGGTACTGGTCACAGTCTTATGGCGCGCACGGTGGCGAACGAGGCCGGTGCCCTCTTCCACATCTTCTCTTTCCCCAATCTTTGAGTTACTGACTGTTTGCTAGGCCAACGGTGAAGTCGAGCGGCGTGTCCTATCCCAGCTCCTCGACCTCATGGACAGGTTGAAGGCGCACTCGAACGTCGTCGTTATGGCTGCTACAAACCGACCGAACTCCATCGACCCTGTCAGCTCTTCGGCGATTCAGTGGTGTCGATCGTGAAGTCGACACTGGCATCACCGACCCGACCGTGGAGTACCCCGTGGAGCACCCCAGCAAGTCCCTCAAGTATGGGATATTGTCCTACAAGTGTGTTCTTTTCTCATACCACTTAGCAGCAGCACCCGCCCAGGAATCTTCGCAATGCGACCTCGTAACCGGTACTTTCGTAAATGTGCGGTGCAGCAGCATCGAGCTGACAATCGGATCAGACGACGACACCTCGCGCACGCGGTACTGCCCAACGACTGATATGGCACGCGAGTCCTTCGGGTTCGGGCGCGCGGTGAGCCAGTGCGGGTTCGTCAGCACGCTCGTCGGCTCTGTCGATGCGATGGATTGCACCGGGAGCTCGCGGCTCGCGCTGCTCGCATGCGTGTATGTCGATACGCCGTCTGTGGCAGGAGTGGGCGGCGTCAGCGGGTGGAGCCGGTGTGGTGTCCCCAGCATGTTGCTCTCTGCTCTCTGCTGCTCATTTGGACTGGGTGTTGACGGGAATGCCACCTTTGACGCGCCCTGTGAGATGAGTAGCTTGGGTGTTAACCCAGTCGAGGAAGACCGGGTGTGAGGCGCGGGACGCGGCGCCTTGTGTCATGTCTTTCGATGAACTGGACTCGATCGCAAAGGTGCGTGGTGGTTTGAGCGGCGACGGAGGAGGCGTGGGTGATCGTGTGCTCAACTAGACACTGACGGAAATGGACAGGATGAACGCGATTACGTGAAGAAGGATGTGTTCATCATTGTTGCGACACAACAGGCCCGACCAGATCGATTCGACGCTGCTGCGCTCGGGCGTCGCGGCCGGCTCATCTACATCCCCCAGCCGGATGAGCCGTGGCGGCTGTCGATCCTGAAAGCGTGAAGTCGCCTGTGTCGGTGTCGGGATCACAGGTTTTTGGAGAAGACCATGCATGGGTTCTTTTGTGCCCATTCGACAGAGGTTTACCAGCACGCGGGCAAACTGGCTGTCCGGAAAGACTTTGACGCTGACATTCACTGGAGGCGCGAGAAGCGGGAGAAAGACGAGGCTTTTGGTGAGGATGCTATCAAGGTGACGAGGGCGAGGGTGGCAGCAGCACTGTGCCGGCTGGCACGAGATTGGGGAATACTGGGTTCAGAGAAGACGGCGGATGCTACGGGCGACCACTTGAGTGCTTAAAAATAAGATGTCTGCTGAAGAGAGGTGGTCGGGGTCCTCATACAGTGATATGACGCTGCCGAACCCAAATCACACGGCAGCACACGGAACAATCAGCAGATCGCTGCACGTTGAGTTAAGTTTGAGCAGATCACTCTCCGTTGCCATATTCCATTCATCTCCCGACCATTTCGTGCGTGTATCTCCGTCGTGAGGGTCCGAACGGACATGCGATCCGGCAGATCGAAAAGATATCCACAACCATGAGCTTTGCCAGCCGCTATATGAAGAGTGTAAGTAGCTCGCTCATAGCTGGATCCAGTCTCCTACCCAGCCGCCGTTCCGAGGTTCAAAATCTCACTCATCAAATTTGTCGGAACGAGGCCCGGGAAGCTCCCGTCAAGCTTTGTCCAGAGTCCATGTCGGTGATTCTGTGGGCGATGAATATGATCCTTCAAGCTTCGAGTCGGTCCCTCGAGCTTGAAAAATCTTACGGGATCTGGTCTCGAAGAGCCACTCTTGCGGACAAGGCCATCTAAACTTCTGCCTTGAGAAGCCACTGTCCAGACAAGAAAAACACAAATTTTCGGCCCCCCAAAGCCACTTTTTCTGGACAAGCCCATAGGAGACCTGCCTGGGCCTGTTTCCAGATCCAAACACATTTGATTTTACTCAAATAACGCGTATTCAGCGACAAAACCTGGATAGGGATATGTGTACTTGATTTCACTCCCGCGTTGTGTTGGAACCCGAGCAGACCAGTTAACCAGTCTGGTCTGCACGGGTTCCAACATGTTGTGCTGTTCAGTGTCTTAACGCGTCGCTTCCGGGTCAACATCACGTTCATCTTCCTTCTTGATTCCCTCAATACCCTTTTAGATGACGCATTCCGCTATACGACTCGCTCATTATCTACTTGGTCTCGGCGGTCTTTCTCTGACATACTGACATTTCTGACCATGAGCTTTCCCCGGGTGACCTTGGCGCGTGCCGATTGATGCAGTCCCCTGGCTTCCGTTTTTCTTCCCCGGCGCGTCGAAAATAATGTTTATGACAGGGGAGTAGTTCGTACTGTTCAACAAGTGCGCTGGTTGATCCTTCACGCACTTCCAGATCCGCTAATGACGGTATGAGTCTATAAGAGCGCCGGGGCACAGGCGCTACAACATGCCTTGCGCGCCAATCCTATCTATCAGTTGACAGGTAGTCATCGCGTCCTCTGTGCAACTGTTCTACGCGTGGCACGTCAAGGCATTCACAGGGAGCTATTGGCTGACTATCCTCGTCGGCGGCCGCGCAAGAACGGGTGTGGGTCGTTTTTTTTTTTCGGTGATCTCATTCGTATAGAAAGTTGCTCTGTCTCTACAGCTGGGAGCATTGATAGCCTTCGAAAGCAAATCTTGATGTTTCCATCCATCTTCTGAGGCAACCAGCATCGGGATCCTATGGGAGCCCTCATTACGGAATTCATCAAGTTCAACAAGGTTCGCGTGCTGCAGATATCGCTCTTTCCCCACAACGTCTCAGTCCGAAATTCGCAGAGCTGGAAGGAAGGAAGGGCTAATTATTCAAGGCCGAATTGGTCCCATCTGGGTCACGCAGTGGCTGGTGTCTCGCGGACATCCTGATCGCCACTATCCTTTTCTTTCATTTGCGAGCACATATTTAGAACCAGCCTCCATTTTCCACTCATAAATGCGTACTTAGGAAGAATTCTTGTTCATGCAAATGTGAACAAGGGTGTCAGACGTGCGCAGAGATCCAACAAGACCGGGATTGATGGTTCCGACATGTTTATGAATCGGATTGTCGGCAGTAAGTGTACGCGTGCCTTGCAACAAAGCCGCCTGGCTTACTGTAGCGTCAGTCACGATCGAACCGGGCTCGCAAAGATCATCTGCGCACTGGTCAATTTGATTCTTTACCTTACCATTGTGCGTCGTTTGGCTTTGCTTCGAGCTAGTTCTGCTGAGGATTTAGGCTGCAATCTATCGCATGGCACTTCATCCTCAACATCTTCTTAGCCAAACTGTACACCAATTCGTTGCTCAGCAGCCTTAACCCGTGAGTTTGCAACGGAGCGCCAGAATCGGCGGACAGCGCAAGGGGCCTCATCCACTTGTAAAGGTGTATTTATGGGTGGGAAAGGACACTCTAGTGCGCTCAGAGCAGAGGACATGTTCTTGACGGATGCGTATGTAGCGTTCGCCGAAACGATACGAGATTACCATTGTGGTCTATTCATTCAAGTTCGGGATACGGTGAGACCACTTTGCGTCCGGCATTATGTGTTAAGTGGTCCTTTTATCGAGATGGGAAGGAAGTGGCCGACACGGGACCGGCGCGTAGCGATGTTTATTGAGATCAAGTCGATACGGGCGACTTGCATAGTCAATGGGGGGTCGTACAGCAGCTGCCTGGGAACCAGTGTATTTATCGTTCAGACTTTGTAAGATGAGATGTTATTGACCACGAGCGACAGTCTGAGGTGTCCATGATTCTGGCTCGTCAGATTTCGTGCCTGAAGGCATCTTGGGCAGCGGTTTCAGTACGGGCTTAGGTCTTCGACAACAGGTTCTGCAAGCGGAGGCGGAAGTGAAGGCATGGAGTGAGACGCGAGCCTCAGTCGCGCGTCTTCCTGATCGCGGGCTTGCAGCAGCGCGACATTTCTCCGCATACGCTCCTGCCGTACGATGTCCGCCTCGAGTTCCTCAAGCGTGGGTGGATCCGGGCGCGTATGTGAGAGCCAGGAGGACCATTGGACAGCGAGCCGTCTGTGGCCGCCGACGTACTTCCACATGTCGCCCGCGCCGGCGTATACGACGGAGCGTTTGGGACGTGGGTCGCCAACAAGACTCGGCTGTTCGAAGTAACGGTTTCCTGGGTTTCTGGTTATACCTTGGATATTTATGGGCTTATAAGTACCTTCGAGATCGCGTCCTACATAATAACTTCGGCGGCGGAGGCTTTCGAGGACTCGACGTAAGGCGGACATGATGGAAATACGATTTCTGGAAACGTGATCTGGACGCGTCACCCTTGCCCTTGCCTCTCGCCATCGCCATGCCCGACGTAGAAATGAAGCCCGTTGAGAAAAAGCCCGCCGCCAAGGAGGAGCCTCCAAAGCCCCGCCGACGCCGAACCAGGAAATAAAAAATAATATCGTCCTCATAGAGCGCGCCGTCGCGACGCTCGAGCCCCGCTTTGCACACCGTGTCCTGCGGACCCTCACTTCTCTGCGGAAACGGCTAGACGACTCTGTACTGAGAACAGCCGTCGAAGAGGCTTATATCAAAGGTTGGCACGCGTCTTGGCTGCCTGTGCCGTGCTCAAGATCAAAATTGCAGATTCACCGACAAAGCAGTCTCTTCTCTCCTGGTTGCCGGCTTCTTCTGAAACTATGGAAGTTGAACCGCCGCTCCCGCTCCTGCAGCAGCAGCAGCGTCGCCAGAACCTGTCCCGGAAGTAGACATGTACCTGCGCTTACTCATTATCCACCACCTCGACACCTCCCCGAGCACTTACGGAAAGGCGATAGAGCTCGTTCAGCAGACCGTGGAGAAGATGCAGGCCCTGAACCGCCGAAGCATGGATCCCATCGCCGCGAAAGTTTGGTACGCGCTCGAGCGCGCGTACGAGCTTGGGGCTCAACTGGCCGACGCACGACCGTAAAGATAATATTATTTTCATACGCCCTGGGCTGACGCACACCCGCAGATTGTTCTTGGCAGCTCAACGGACGGCCTCTTTGCGACACGACGACGAGACGCAAGCCTCTCTCATTAACCGCCTCTGCGCAGCTACCTCCAATACAGCCTGTACGACCAAGCCGACAAACTCGTCTCTAAAACTGTTTTCCCCTGCGTCTGCGGACAACCCGCAGTGGGCGCGCTACCACTACTACCTCGGCCGCATCAAGGCGGTCCAGCTGAACTACAGCGCCGCGCGCGAGAACCTGCAGCACGCGATCCGGCGCGCGCCCGCCGCGAAGCTCGCACCGGGGTTCTACCAGGCGGTGCACAAGTTGTTTGTCGTCGTCGAGCTGCGTCTTGGAGTGGGGTATAGGAGGAGGGTAGAGGTGGAAGCAACAGGTTGGGGTGCACTAGGTCGATTCAAAGGTGCCAGAACGGCTGAGGAGGTCGAAGTAGCTTGAGACTTATTTAATTGAGCGTGAGGGACGACGGGTGAAGAGTCGAGGGACGAAGCTCGGTGCTCTGGCTCCGGTTCAAAGTGCCCTGAAAGTTGGTTCAAGATGTCGTTCATGTCTGAGAACTCGGCCGGTAAATGGGGTGATCCAACTGAGGAGACGGATGAGCGAGGACGCGCGGAAGTATGGGCATCCTCAACCTCGCCCTCGCTGCCATCTTCCACGTCCGAATATAGAAAATCGGATCCTTCAGGTGCCTTCTTTCCCACCCGTTTCTTCGTTGGCTGCGGATGGATGGAGCCCTCTCCGGCAGTGAGCGAATGAAAGGCGGGTGCTGCTCGCGTGGTCTTCTGCCCCTGCCCAACCGCAAACTCGGACTCGTGGACGGCCATCTCATCAGCAACACGCTGGTTCTCTGCGGCTTGCGCATGGGCGGCTTGCAGAGCAGCAGCCAGACCACTGAGATTCAGACCCGTTCCGAGTTCGTTCCCAATGCCCATATTAGTATTGCCACCATTGCCAAGATCGAGGATTTCCTGACGTTGCTGGGCAGCAGCACAGAGGAGTGCAGCGGAAGCAGCAGAAGCGTTCTGGTTCAGTAGAGTAGCGAGCTCGCGCTGGAGCAGCTCGACAGCGTATGAATCGGAAGGTGTTGAAGAATACTCCAGCCCTGGAGCGGATTCAGAAGTGACAGCGAGGTCTGCGTTATTGGCATCGTCTTCTTCGTCAATAGTTTCGTCGTGTACGACGTCGGAGAGGTTCAGCGGAGGGGGCTCCATGAGTCGGTTGTAAGGCGCGACCAATGCCGCCCTGTTACGGTCACGCAATGACAGTTGTCCTCTACCCATAAGATGGCAAAATCCAAGGCTCAGACAGACCTCAAGCCGAAGCGCCACCATGGCTACGCTGTCCTATTGTTCATTCTAGGCACGCTCTTCCCCCTCTAGGTTTCTGTGAGACCTAGTAGCATGAGCGGAGCTATCAAATGGCTGATCGGCACTGTGTGATGATGGAAATCAGTGCCGGCCGCCGAAGCTCACACCGGAATCTAGTGGAAATCAGTCTCGGCTCACGGCGCATCGGCGGCATCCTCGGCAGAAGCCATCATACTTACTGCGAATGTCCAGGGATTTTTTTGATCTTGAGCTTCAGTTTTAGCTGTTGCTTCAATGAATAACCTCCGGAGCCCATGGAATCCAATAATGTTCACTGCAGCCCAGTGGAACCACCCGGCTGATGTGAAAAAAAAAATTGAGGTTCGATCGGGTGCGAACAGGTTCGAACCTCGAACCGAACCTGTGCGCACCGAACCCCGGGTTCGGTGCGGGGTTCGGGAAAACGGCCGAACCGAACCAAGGTGCGGTTCGGGGTTCGGAAAATTCGGCCTCGAACCGAACATAACCGAACCCCGGCAACACTAAAACCAACACCGTGGACAAGCGCAATCGGACATCGCAACCGTCACCACTATGCGCCAGCAGCGCCGCGTTCGGTGTCGGTACCGCCTGGGGAGGCACCGTTGGGGACCTCGGGCTGGGCCAGGCTCCAGCTGATGAGCGCACGGGCAAAGCCGGCTAATGGGGCGGCACCGCTGCTTCCATCGTCTGGGAGCGGCCATGGAATATATAGCGGCGGCAGCGGCAGTGGGAATGGCAGCGGCGGAGGCGGCGGTTTTACCCTCGATCCTGCGCTGCTTACCCTCCCTCCCGCCGGTCCCGGTCCAGGCGCAGCACATATACACTCTCAACAGCCGGCCAACGTCAACACCACACAAGCCACTCTGATGGGCCTCGGTCCGCCAATGTACAACCTCCCCTTCCTGGATCTGCACCATCTTTCCCCTGCCGGCGGCGGCGGCGGCGCGGACGCGGGGGACGCAGATGCAGCTGGACGACGGGGGATGGCGCAGCGGGGAGGCGCTTGATCTTGCACGGTCGCGCTTGGCGGCGGCGTTGAACTCAAGCAACGAATGAGCACGCTTGTGACGCCCGAAATGGCCACGCGGCGCCCTCCTCCTGCGACCGTCGTACACCAGCACCAACAGCGCCAGCAACAGCTGCGCACTTGACCGATGCTGCGCACAGTTTAGCCGCTCGACACGGCAGAGCGTCACATTCGGTGTTCCGGCGCGAACGAGGACAAGCGGTGAGAGGTCGGTGAGGGGCGCAACCGCGGTCGATGGCGAGGCATTGAGGAGCGCGAGTAGTCTCTGGAACATGTACCCTATATTGGTGACGAAACAAGTAAGTACCAATATAGGTCGCGAGGAGGTCGGCAGGATGTATAGCAAGCTGCAGCGAAGGCAGTAGCTTGCTGTTGTGACACACCTCCCGAGCGCACGCCGGTGTCCGAGGTCCTCACGACAGGCGCGCACCCTTACTGTAGTGTCGCCATTTCCGTTAACACCGAGCCTGATCCGAGTTGTACTAATCGACTACAGACTCAGCAAAAAATGATGTCATATTTAACAATGCCAATTC
>QVIE01000762.1:0-23720 GCA_013387415.1 Panellus pusillus | reverse complement strand
GACTGCAGCGACTGTGTCTCTGTGCTGCCACCTGCGTCTTAGGTACGTCTTCCTCACAGTCCGTTGTGCTCACACTTTTCAGGCTGGCATTCACCACATCACAACCCAGGCGTACGGATGTTAGCCGTCAGCCTGTAGGGATACGCGGTGCATGTCCATGCCGTGGTGCACCTCCGTGTGTGCAAGCAGTCCAGCAGGAATCGGCAAAGAAGGCCGGCGCGCCTGAGCCTTGACATCCTCCTGGTACTGGGACGGAGACGTTCCTTTAAAGATCGGGGACGGAGACGTCTTTAAAAATCAAGAGGTCTACAAGAGGTCTACGTCAGACACTTTCTACGTAGGCCCACCATGGGTGGCAACACTCCTGTGTGGGGATTATATTCCGTCCGGCACAGCTTTTTTTGCAGCTCTTTTAAGTTCAAGCTGTTCCACATCAAGTGGAATGATGGCATTCATGGTGCGCACTCAGTATCTCCTCAACATAGGCTAACAATCATATACAGAGGAAGAGCACATGATGCCAAGAACCTAAGACTTCATCCTGTACACGCCTATCATCATGACTGTAATGGTGCGGGCACTGCACTGCACAGTCTTCATGAACACTGACTGAAGTCTTGTAGGAAATTCATACAGTGTCGGAACATCCCCCATCTACCCTGTAGTTACATTTTCCTTGTACACGCAGCTGTTGGTCGATACCACATATGTACGGGGAGAAGCGCACTCCCCGTACATATGTGGTATCGACCGCTGGCTGTATCCATAGAGCACATTTATTGTATAAGCACCTGCAAGCAGTGATCCTTTCGGCATCCTACCACAGTTGTGGCAAGTTCAGCCGACGGCCAGCATATTGACTAGGGGATCCTGCTCAGAAACCCTGTACCAGAAGCTGCTGGTTCCCAAATCATTGATACGCATTAGCACACGACTTGTATCCTACATGTGAATCCGACCACATCTCCCCATTCCTGTATTCCTGCCCCTCCCCCTTCCCCGGACCCAGAACACTACTGCTTCCCGCATCAGCAGCCAACAACCTCTGCCTCTGCTCCACCACCTCACCGGGCCCATCGCCTCCAGCTCGCAACACACCCCCGGATGCCGCATCTGCAAGTACCCCACCAGCTCATTTCAACCCGGCGTCTCCGCGAACGCAAGCCAGCACACCTGTGGCGGGGGTGCTTTCGGGAGGTGGGTGAGACCGAGGGGCTTCGGTTTTGCTTCGGGGGTGGGGGCTGCGGCGGGGATTGGGGTGGGAAGTGGGGCCGTTCTTGAATCAACCGAAATCGGGTTCGGAGTGGCGGCAGAGCGGGAGCGATCCTGGAGCAAGGACGATCTGCACCTCCGGCTCCGGCTCAGGTGTGCGCTTGCGTTTGAGAGAGGGTTGCGTGGGCGGCGACGCTGTAGGCGCGGCCGGGGCAGATGTATTGAAGGCTATTTCTGAAGCGGGGCAGGTGCACTGGCGCTGCTACCGCCGCCATTACTTTGTGATGCGGCACTGGAGTTTGTTGGCAACGCAGGTTGCCGAGCGCGTGAAATAGATCAGTTCTGTGGAAAGCAAGCCAGTGGCATCACTAATCGACTACAGACTCTGGAAGCTAGAAGATTGAAAGGATCAGCATCACACACTGATTCCGTGATGTCGAGACTACTCACCGGCGTTTTACGTATTCCACACGGATGTCGTGCGCTACATCCATCACCCGATCTTTTCCCTTGCGCAACGAAGTGGGGGAGGCACGACCGGAGAGACGGAAGACGATTCTCCCCGGCGGGCCACCTCTTACGCATCATATCAATTCCTGCGCAGTCAGTTGCACAGGCTCGTGCACCTTTGGACGATCGCGATGTCTCAGACGGTCATATTTGAGAGGCCGGTGTTGATCACGGCGGAAGGTACGTCTGCGAACGGTATCAGCGCAAACCGGAGATTAGCACGAGAAACGTGCCATCATCTATGACTATCTCTATCTCGACGCCTTCCTCATCTGGCTCTGCGTCCCATCCGTGCCCCGCTCTGCTCGTACTCCCAGTGTAACGCGAGATCATTCTCATCTGACGTGCTAGCGACATCCATGAGCAAGCAGCTTGTCCGAACATGGGTAACACGCACTCGGATCCAGTGTGAGACGATAGGTTCGAGTGCATATAGGCCGTCGCAAGGATGATCTTTTTCGACAAGTCAGATGGTGAGCTCGTTCAACGAAATTACTGCGCGCACCTCGTCGATACCACTCAAAGCGGTCCCATTGATCAGGTGAATCTCTCCACCTTTGATGCCTCGATGAAGTGAGGCAAGCGGCCCAAACCGGGCAATCTCGGGCACAAACTCGACTCCGTTGGGGTAGCGAAGGATGCTACGGAGCTCGAAAGGGTGCAGAATGGGGTGGGGCTAGCATTGATGATCAAAAATTCAGCACCATGAAAAGATACGCACGATAAAACGAAACTTACCCGGACACTTGCAATGACTTTCCCTGCATACGGATATATATGTCCCGAGCAATCTCCGAGGCTGAAACGGATGCGTCGACAAACAATAAGGATAGTCTCACAGACCTCCCACGCGCATGCGATGAGAGATCAGAGACGTGTATACGCCTGCCCCTGAGTCCTGGTCGCTGCCGCGCAGTATCTGAAAATAAGCTAGAGAACTTACCGAGATACGAGATATGTTGCGAATACGGACGTGTGTGGAGAACTTGATTGTGCCTTCCTCGCGCGGACTAGACATGGATACTCTCGTGTGTCGTTTGCAACGTCCTCTCCATCGTGGATAACTAGGAAAAAGTGTTTGAGAGTTCGTAGACTGAAGTTATGCATATGGGTCGCACGTACGCCGTTTATGTGTAAGCCATATCGAGCCGCGTTCCGAGGAAGATTAGAATCCATTAGAATAGAGACGTTAATCGCTCGATAACCTTGATAAGTAGTGTGAGTGCAGGCAGAGGATGAGATGAAGGAACCCACTGGCAGACACTGACAGAGTTGTGGTCGAGTGATCCGGGATCTCTAGACTCGACACCAGTAGCAGCGGTGCTGAGTTTGATGACAGTCGATCAAAGCCGCTCCGCAGCGTGACCTCCTGGCTGCGGTGCTACTGTTTACGCACCGCCTAAGGTATGCGTCAAGCAAATGCGACCAACGTTTATGTAAGCTAGCGTGACATGCCCTTATATAGATAAAAAGACTTGTAAAATGCCTCAGATAATCTACACTCAGAATGAACAAATTCTGGCCCAACAGATTGTGCATTGAACTCTTGGAACACAGTGATACCCCGCACATGAGGCGGGACTGTGAATTGATTGACTCTATCCATCTCCAATCACTGATCTCATCTTTTCCGAGTCATTCACTCTCTGTGAAGCCGACGACCTCAGATACCAGCTGTCTGTAGCAAGAGGACAGGAAAAGGACACATCCAGACGTCTTCTTGACAAGGAGCATCAATTTTACGAGCTCCGCAGACTGCTCTGGCAGATCGGCAATCGTCTCACAGCCCGAGAACGGCATTTGTGCAAACGGTACAGCCGAGGAAAAACTTGCAGAGGCTGAAAGATTTTATTGGTTCACTTGGTGGTCTGCTGGAGGATGGAGCACGAGGGGTTATTGCGGCGGCCGGGGAGCGTACTAGACAGCGAGACGAGGAATGATTTGACATCTACTCAATGAATTTGAGCTCTTTTCCTCCCAGATTTTTTTTTGTGGTATATCTAAGATGCATAACTACAAATTGTTGGGAGCAGATTTGCACCGGAGGTCCGTGGCACGATACTATTCATGGGTTTGCGATCTACGAGCCTCATTTCACCCGGTTTGGACACATGTGACCTGAATGTGACAGGGGTTGGTTGCGTTTGCTTGACGCATACTTACTGGTTACGAGTCTACGGGATCCCATAGATTTGGCCTTGTGATTGCATTATTGCACCTTGGCAGACGACCACGAACACGACACTCAAGGATGTGCAAGCACCACCCTGGTTCCGACGGTCTATCTGCAAGCTCTGAAGGAGTTCTGCTGACAGCGTTCTTTGGATTTGATTATGTGCAGGCGACAACCGGGATTTAATTGGTGGGTCCAGGATATATCCAGTTTGCATCTTACTAACCCGCGGATCATCCAGCAATCGGGCGTGCGGATCGTGGCGCGGTGCTGCCTGGCCGTAAGGATGTCACTATGACCGTTGAGTTCATGGACGCATATGTACGGCTGCTAACCCAACCTGCCATAAGTGCGTGTTTCTGCTCTTCTCTGTACGCGTCTAATTTACTCGCTCATAGGCGTCAAGTTGCGGCACTGACGGTGATTGCAAGGGCGATTGCAAGGGCCAGTTCATTTCAGCAGGCTACGCAGGCCATGGAATACCGCGTGCTTGCGCGGAAGCGAAAGTTGTCGGGATAATTGCTGAACCCAGCCACGGAGGATATACATGTCACAATTTACCGACCCATCCCCAAGAAATTCCCGGAGCATATCTCGTTCCTCCTCCTCCTCCTCTGCGCACCCGTGTTTTGCAAGACGACGAACTCGTTGACCTGGCAGACGAGCTCTGCTACGCGCGCTGTTTGCTCAGCACATACGACAACCGCGAGCGTACCTTCGCCGCGGTCGTCAGCCGCTCGCACAACCAGAACCTCGCTGCCGCCGTTGCCGTCAGTGCAGGGCGCTTTTCCTTCCTCTCCTCCGGCTCTGTCGGCGGGGCTCTCGTATGGCTCGTACGGCGAGCTCCTGAGCAGCGCTTCAGCTCGCTCGGTCTCGGCCTGCATGACTTGAGCACTTTCATGAGAGGGGGTCGCCGCTTGCGATCTCGTCCTCGCATTCGTCTTCGTTGGGCGCCAGAGCGGGGGAAGACGTGTATGAGCAGTACGAAGGGGCCAGCGGGCACTGGCGCATGAGCCCGAGGGTGCCGCGCCGGGTGATCTTCAGGTTCAACGCGCCCGAGGCGTCAACGGCGCCCACTGTAAGCCACAAAGGACGACATCCACGTCGGCGGCCTCGTCATTGTCAAGCGTACCGCGGGAAGAACTACGGCAAGGTCGTGAACGATAGTATCACACTTGGGGGGGGGGTGGAGGCGTACTGGGTGTCGCGCGGTGGTCGTCTTCTTTGATCAGGCTCAGGCAGGAGCAGGCAGAGTCCGCCGGCGAGCCCCGGTGGGACGGGTGCGGAGCGAAAGAAGGAGATTGTGCCAAAGATGATCTACGCAAAGCCGGTGCAGGGGATGCGCATCAGTCTCTATTTCTTTCTTTTCGGCATTTTGATACTCACTGACACATCTTCTCTCTCTCCAGACCGCGCATCGCGAAGATGCAAGACGAGATGAAGGCACTCGCGCTGTGCGAGACCAAGGTGCGCGCGAAGAAGCTACCAACGGAGGTTGTGGATGCCGAGTATCAGTGGTGCGTCTCTTCCCCTAGTCCCTCCCTGTTCCTGAGAATGTGTTTGCAGCCGTAATTCCTAACTCCCGTTCTTCTTCTGCGTCTGGCGTGCGTGGTCGCATTACCAAGGTAAATTGTGAGTTTCCCAAAAAAAACGATCGGCGTGATACTGAACGCACCTTTGCCAGCCCTTCGTGGCGCACGACATCTTGAAGCGCTGTTGCAGAGCGAAAAAGATTATACCAGAGCCTGACACGGCCCTTGATGCGGTTTATGCCGACCCGGAGACGAAGCAATAGCAATTTACGTGCAGAGGGAAGCCAACACACGAAACCCACTCTCATCGTTACGCGCGACTCTCTAGGCCATGCGATGCGCCTGCTTGACGTGAAACCAGGCGAAGCGAAGGACATGCTACGCACATACGAGCAGGCGATGAATCGCATATGGTAGTCAAGGCCGCCGCTATCTGGATAGACTTACTCGTGTGAAACATACACACTATCGTATACAAGCTCACATATGTAACATAGATCGATCCCAACTCAAATAGCGATGGCAGGTCAAATCTTTTACAATATATCGAAGTCCGCGGAGATTATAGCTTGCTTTGTCGTTTCGTTTCACCGAGAACATCCATCCCGCGGAGTCGGACCCCGGAGAGTCGCCGGACTGACAGGTATGTAGAGAGATCTGCACGACCGGTATCGAAGCCGTAACAAGGTTCTTAGGTGGGAGTATGACCGCGGAGGGTTGCGACGAGCTCCGGCAATGTACGCACCCGAATTGCGCCACGGTTCCAGCCTTGAGTCAAAAGGAACGAATCCATCCTCAGAACGCGCCCAATGGCACTTTATACTGCGTCTATTTCCTTCCCGTTGAGCTACTTTCTCGCATATTTCTCTTAGGCGCCGCCGAGCAAAAAGCCCGACACCCCATTTCTCTTGCGGCGGACGAGGAATTACTGACGCACCCGCGAATTTTCCAGATACTGGTTTCCCCATGTTTGCCGCCAATGGCGCCAGATCACTCTGCACATATCGTATCTTTGGACCTCCCTGCACTTTCGCGAACCGGCCACATCGAGCGAGCTGAAGCTTTCTTAGCTCGTGCAGCGACAAAGTACGTTCGTTAATATTCCGTAGACGTCACTTCTTGAGCATCATCCGGTCATTCGCTCGATATTCTCGTCGACACCGTGTCGCCAGATGACCACATACTACCTGGGGTGACACTTTGCCGCGACGAGATGCGCACCATATTTGCCCTCATTGCTCCATATGTGGGTCGTTGGCGAGCTTTTCACCTCAAGGTATGCTATGCTGTTTATAAGCGACGGAACTTTGTTTAACTTAGTGTAGGTTCGCTCCAATGACTGCAAACTGATCGCCCGACAAACTCTATCCACGTGCGGTCCCGCTCCTCGACTGGAAACTCTTCAGCTCTATCATTTCGAGGACTATCAGACTGCACACCCTCTATATCGCCACATATCGAGCACCTGTCACAATCTTTGACAATACCCTTCCTTCCGTCAAAAATGTGTCTCTGATCGCCTTGAATTTTCCCTGGAAAGCGCCCTTCCTCCGGCATCTGCACACGCTTGAACTGGCCCTGCATCCGGATAACATTCGACCTCCATTTAATGCGTGGGACGCCCATGCTGCGTTGCTCGCCCCATCTCCGGCAGCTGCGTTTACATTACTCTGGGCCCCGAGCTGCGTATCAACAGTCCTCCGATGTAGTCTCGCGTTTGAACAGCTCAGACTCTGCACCATTGCGTGCCTCTCAAGAGATGTAGATAACTTGAATTCATCTGTTTTACTTGACACAAATTCTGTACTAGTACTTAAGATTCAAAATTCATCGTGTTCGTTCGAACTCTTCTCGTTCCTGTATGACCTCGGTCCCTCGTCCGCAGACCACCCCGAGGTGACTCGAACTCCATCTCGGGCGAGGAGCGTGGCTTGTGTCATTTGCCTGCCGACAGGTCAGATGGGGAGAACAGGGGGCAGGCAGACACGAGATATACCATCACCGCGCGGCCCACGCTGACAATGCGCATGCACATGCGAGCCCAACCGTGAGCGCATGATCAGATCAGAGCTGGGTATCGAGGGATTCGATGGAGTGACCGAGCAAGGAGGACAAAGAGTCTGAAAATGTGATGGTATGTCCCATTAATAAGTCAAAAAGAGATGGCGATTTACCTATTCGAATCCCCTGCAACCTCCCCTCCGATGCACCGTGTTCCATCATCCAACTCCCACCCGACGACGATTTCCTCCACGGCCTTCAACTCGCGTGTTGTGAAGATACCAATGGGCCTCCGTCTTCTCATCACAAATGAACGCGCGCAACTCCGCATCCGGCCAGCACCCGCTCCGAGCCAGCGCGCTCTTCTGCCTGCGCCCTGCACGTCGAGACATACGGAGGGCAGCGGGCCGACGAGGTGGACGAAGCGTTGCGATGTGCGTATATGTTGAGTGAGCCGCGCAGGTAGGCTGAGCTGGGGGTGACTCGGGCGGGGGACGGTCGAGGGCGGGGCGGGCTGCGCGGCGTGGAGCGCGTAGCTTGTTGCGAAGGGGGTTGTGGGAAGGCTAGGGGATGGGGCGGAGCGAGGTGGATTGCGTGAGAGGAGGGCGCTGTGGTAGACGAAGGGGGTATGACCCTGGCCCGGGGGTGGTGAAGCGGAGAGTGCAGGGACACCGCACCAATGGTCGGCGAGACGATGCTACGTGCCGAACGACGTCGTGATCGATGGAGACGTACTGCGTGCATTCGTCGTCGTGGCTCTTTTGACCGTCAAGGTGTGATCGTCCGAGTCAGTGACACGCATATCGCATCACTTGTCTCCGACATCCATGCTCGCATGTCGTGGCCTTAGTCCTCCCGCCGACCCAGAGGCTATCGAGCTACCGAGGTAGAGGCCGACCGACCAGCACACACCCGCTCCGTCTTTGCACATGTTTTCTGTGATCCGGGCCCGGGGACGGTGAAGCGCGGAGACGCCGCGCCGATGGTTGGTGTATGCGCGGAGACGATGCTACGTGCCAGCGTGCGGGACAACGTCGTGATCGATGGGGACGTACTACGTCCGTGCGTCGTCGTCTGGATCATCCTTGGGCGCCGTCGTATCCCCAATCCGCCAAGGCATCGTACAGCGTGGAATAACAACGGCAGGGGTTTCATCGAGTTCGTGATGCGCCCTGAAACAAGATCAGAGAAGACGAAAAGAAACGACGCAGGCATACACAGTGAAGCCCGGGTCGGTTTGCGGCCGGGCAGCGAGAAGTAGGCGGCTGCCTAGGTTTCCTTTACTGGCGCCTGCTGCGGCATTGATATGTGCGCGCCGCTGCCCATCCGCGTCCGCGTCCCGGCCACCCTGCAGCTCGTCGAGCCGCGCACGCCGATCGCGCTCGTCGATAGCGCGACTGTCCCCTGTCTTCTCTTCGACAAACGTTCGCGGGACGCCGGTGACCTCGGCTTGCGCCTCCACCAGCAGGTAGCTCGAGGGCAATCTTGCCCTATCACGTCTTTGCGGATGGTGGACGAGCCAGCGTCGTCGTTTCGGAGGCGGATTGGGAGGCGGGGGGGCTGGGTGACGACGGTTGCCCGGCGTACTCAATTTTGGATAGAAGGACGAGCTCCACCGCTGGACGGATTCACATGGTATGATAAGACCAGGTTCCAGCCGTCCCGCTAGACGGCGGCCGAATGAATAAGAGGATGGGCTTGAAACAATGGGTACGCACCTGCACCCTTGGCTCCAACCCAGTAACCGCCGCCGCCGAGCCACAGAAAATCCGTACACAACGCCCCCTTCATCTGCTCGTACAGGTCTTCACCCGCTCCGACACCCAACGAAGACGAATGCATGAAAGAGAGCGAAAGCAACGGGAGGGCATGGCGGCGAGGTGGTGACAACGAACAGTCGCGAGGTAAGTAGATGGCTCTTGTCGAGATATGTAGTCGGCATCGCTGCACAACAACGCACAATAGACGCGTCCAGCCACCGTCGCGTGCCTTTCACATGATCCCAAACATCTTGCCAGCAACGTCTTGCCAGCAGCCACCATGGACCTTGCCGGTGAGTTCCTCTGTTCTTTTTTTGCTTTAATCTTTTTCTTTCGTCGATCCGGAGAAACGGTCCCAACTCCCACTTCAGAGCAGGGCCGTTTCTCCGTGACTTTTGTTTTTTTTTCACTGCCCTCTGCTTTACTCCTACCTCGGAGCAGGCGAGGGCACTTTTTGTCCGCTTTTTCAGCCCCTTACTAAGTTTTCTCTCTTCCCCAACCGTTGTGCTGACCTGTCTATGTCTTATACTCAGATCACTACGGCTTGCCCATCGTATGTCGAAGCCGCGCTCATCCGCAAAAATGCCGACCGCATGGCCCGTGAGGAGGCCTGACCCTCAATGGCCCCGCGCTCCTCGCCGTCCTCCCTGCGCAGCAGACGATGCCCGCCCCGGAGAACGTCAGCCTCGTGGCGAATGTAAAGCTCAGCTCGACGCGTTCGTTCGCAGCGTCGGGTGCGCGTGCAAGTGGCTCAGCCTCCCCGCACTCCCCGCCCCCCGCGCGTAGCACCTCGTCGGTCTCACCCAACTTGGCGCCGGCGCCGGTGCGTCGAAGCTCGACACACTCCTGCTGAACGTCACCCCCCTCCACGAGCAGATGGCGGGTGGCGGGCGTCAGAGGGCAGCTACTGAAATAACATCTGACAACGCTAATAGCTCGTCCATCGAGACATACGTCGCGCCGGCTGCTTCTGAGGGGACGGGTGATGCTCACTTGATGTCAGCGTCTCCGGCCTCGGGATCGCACGTCAAAGATATCGTAGATAGTAGCATCATAGATCCGCTCTGGCCACAATCCATCTTTCGTAGGATGCGAGGACCTGGCTTCCTCAGCTCGGCGCTCTCGCAAATTCAAAACTGAAGCTTCTCACCCTCCAGGCGAGTCCTGGTGCAGCCAATTGTGATGCTCTCGACTGCCCTCGCTGTCAAGCCCATCCACTCGCACAATGATTGTACGTCTCCGGAGCATCGCATCAACAGTCGTGCCCAAGAACGTTAACAGATACCCGTGCGGTGCCCTTATGGGACGCGCTCAACCTAAGCATCATGAGCGTCGAGGCAGATTTGTGGTGGGTACAGAACGATAACGAGCTCTACGTGAGTGCACTCGGAATGCGATCTATGTATTCTGACTTGCCGTACACCAGGTCGCGCACACGAGCGGCGAGACCAATAAATCTATCGGCGGCCTGTACTTCAACCCCATTCTAGGCATCATAAACGGAACGGTATCCTCCATCACACCGAACGCACCACGCTCCTACCATCGTCGTGCTCACGGCTTCTCAGAATCTCCGTCTCCAACCCCCTCCAGCTCCTCATCAACTTCAAATCCGACGGCCCCTCAACGTACGCCCCCGTCCTCGCCGCACTTGAACCTCTCCGCGCCGCCCGTATGTCATTGATCGATCCCTTGGGTGTGTATGCGACCGCGCTGTGATTCTTCTTGCAAAGCTGGAAAGGTCTCGTCGGAAGCAACAAAAAAACAGAATGAGGAAGACACGTACGTTGAGTGCATCCACAAAGTCTTGGGGAGCCACTACCTTCATGTTCGACAGCTGGCTCAGCAGATCCATCTTCTTCGCGATCTCGCAAGTGTCCCCCTTGGTCGACCGCGCAAAATGGTGAGGCTCACTCATCTAACTAGTTTGCTCTTCCGCACAGCACACTGACTGAATGCCCTGCAGACCTCTCGCCGGGATTGAACCTCCTCGCCATAGCCGCGAGAGGGCTCATTCCAAGTTGAGTAACCCCAGATCTCACGGCACTCCTGGCCGGAACCGTCACCGAATCCATCACTGACAAAAACGTGGAGAGAACGTTCATCGCTGCGGGCAAGAAGTCCTTTGCGGCGAAGGTGGACCCACCCCTGGCTTGCTCCAGGCGGCTGGGGAACATGTACAACCGCATCGCTCTACTTCTGCAGTCGACGCATCACCGTGTGGGCCGATCGACGAGCAACAAGACACGAAGCAAGGTGCAGATTTTGAACAAGATTGCACACCCACTCCCAAAGTGGTCGAGTATAAGTGTCAAATGGATGATCTTCATCTTTGTATCGGACCGTGATCGTTCCTTGCTCAAACTAAACCAGGGCAAAGTCAGTGTCAAATCCGAGTCTATGTATTCGATACAAAAAATGACTGGCCTGTGTGCATTTGTGTGAAGCCAGGTCCCACAGTTTATCCAGTTCTCCCTGGCTGAAAAGAGTAGGGTTGTGCGGATTGAACATGCACCGCCGGATGAGTGAGATTAGCGTCTGCGTAGATTTTTTATTCGACAGATTGTTCTAGCAGAATTCTGCCACTTCACAATCCAATTGAGAACGGAATGGTCGCCAGGGTTCTGGATCGGTGGGAGGAGGCCGTTCAGCCATGTTGGACACCACATAGTCGCGGTAAGACAGGAAAACAGTTCCTCGTTGACTGTGAGGATGAAATACGTGTTTGATTTCCTCCGAGGGTGTATGGCTCTCCTTCGGCTGTTGGGGTTCACCAGAGGGTGTGTCAGTTCCTCCAAGGCCAAAATCCCCTGGTGGCTCATCGCCAAGATGGTCACTCGTGTAGCAAACATTGAGACTGATCCTGGTCCTCTCTGGCTTTTTTTTTCAGCGCAACTTTTCTGATGTAGGTCCAAGCCTTTCTGGGCGAATTTTCTGCCACAAATAAGGGTGCCCAAGGGTAATGATGTGGCTGTGCAAGAGGCATTCTGGAGCTTGCACAGCCACATCATCACTTGAAGCGACTTCCGCTTCAACACATCATCTGTGTTCAAATGGCTTAAGTCTTGCCACCACAGGTCCTAAATTCACAAAAATATTTGTGAGTGCTTTGAAGAGGGTCTCCTTCCCCCACAATAATGATTCCAAGCAATTAATGGTGACAATCTTGTTTAAAGGCTGAATTTGTGCCGCAAGCCATTATCAACATCACCCGGTGGCTTTACAGACCTTAAGTCTTGCCACCACTTATTGTAAAATCACAAAAATATTCATGAGTGCTTTGAATATTGTACATGTCTGTCTAGGGTGGGATGATCATGAACTGTTTCCGAACATGTTTGTGGGTGAGTACATGCCAGAAAAGGTAATCTGACCGGTCCGGGTGCAAGTCATGCGGTCGGGTAGGATGCCTCATGTTTTCAGCATGCCAATCCCACGGATATCTCTTTTCACTCTCACCACCACCCCTTGGATCTCCCTCCTCCGCTGGCGCTGCTGACCACCCATGTGCAGCGCTGGTATGTGTCTGCAGACTGAACAAGTCTGCGGTCAGAGGAGTGCAGTGCTACCGTACCGCATTCGAGCAGGGTGTCCCCTGTCCACTGGCGCTGTTGACCATGCGGCGCTGGTACAAGTCTGCAGGCTGACCAAGCCAGCGGTCGGACATTGGGGCACTTTCCCAGCTGGACATGCGCACATTTGAGCAGGGTATCTCCTGTCCACTGGCGCTGCTGACCATGCGGCGCCTGTACGAGTCTGCAGGCTGACCAAGCCAGCGGTCGGACATTGGGGCACTTTCCCAGCTGGACATGCGCACATTTGAGCAGGGTATCTCCTGTCCACTGGCGCTGCTGACCATGCGGCGCCTGTACGAGTCTGCAGGCTGACCAAGCCAGCGGTCGGACATTGGGGCACTTTCCCAGCTCGACATGCGCACATTTGAGCAGGGTATCTCCTGTCCACTGGCGCTGCTGACCATGCGGCGCCGGTACGAGTCTGCAGGCTGACCAAGCCAGCGGTCGGACATTGGGCACTTTCCCAGCTCGACATGCGCACATTTGAGCAGGGTATCTCCTGTCCACTGGCGCTGCTGACCATGTGGCGCCTGTACGAGTCTGCAGGCTGACCAAGCCAGCGGTCGGACATTGGGGACTTTCCCAGCTCGGTGGCGCTGCTCAAGTAGTGATTTTTCATCGTTATTTGTAATTTTGGTAGCAATATTAAAAATTTTACAAAACATATACACTCTGAGGTGCCAAACCTACGCAACTTTTTTTAGTCTTCTCAAATGTCGAATTATTGGAGTGTACGGGGTCCTGCCTCAACTATTACTAAATAGAGTAGGTCTCGCATACATTTTTATAGCCTTTTGGAGATAGTGCGTGTGTAAAACCATTTGCTGGGCATGCAAATGTGATCTAAGCGGCTCGGCAAAATTAAGGTTACTTGATTGATCGCCGAAACATTTGCTGCGCCAGCAAATGCTTAGCAAATGTTTAGCAAATGTTTAGCAAATTTAAAATTTGCTGGCCCAGCAAATGTTCATTTCCCCCAGTGGCTAGAACTTCTCCGCAAACTCTTGCTACCGAGATTATAGACCAGATTGACCGAAACAACGAGCTGGGCACACAGATGTACTTTGAGCACCCATCCTCCAACCACTGGAGTCCTCGGCTGGCAAGCCTGACCATTCAGAGCATTGCAGACATGGGGGCTTCCATGCCGGAACTAGTCATGCAAGCTGGCATTCATAATCTCCTGGAGCGGGGAATCATGGCACAGATCTGTCGCTCCTTGGTAGTGGTTTTCCAATGGCTGACTGTCTTGGGCCCATCCTTGGCAACACAATTGCTCCAAATCCATAAAACTGATGGACAAGGTGTGCTTGAGAATGAATTTCCAGCACTTGCACCATTGGTGGACCATGTTGTCAAGTTCATTTATGAACATCAGAAGCGGCTGAAAACACAGACTACGGTGAAAGCCACCCTTAAGAAAAAAAAGCAACCTGGCCGCCCTTCTAAAAAAGGGGTGAAACCCCGTCAAGTTCCACTGCCAAACGTTCGGACTGGAGAATTAGAGATGAACCAGACCTTGCCACAAGATGTGCAGATGACTCTAGCAGATTCGAGTGCGCCACTTGACCATCATTTACCTGAGCATCTTTGCCAGTGCAACACCCGACCGATGAAGCAGAGGAGGCAGTGGAGCCAAGTTCAAATGCAGATGTGGATTCATCGAAAATTCCTGGGGATTTATTCGGTCTGCTGCCTGCAAGTAATGCGACCATCACACTTCAAATGAAGGCAGTGAAACAGATCAAAGACGAAGATGCAGTGTACACTCTGGCGCAGGACCTCTTGTGCAAGGTGTGGGATGAGCATCTTATCCTCAAACCAATGGTGGCTGTTGAGACATATCTCAATCCTCATGAGCGTGTTTCAAAAACCCGAGCGAAGATGGAGGGTGTCAAACATCGCTGCATTACCCGTGGGGCAATTGTCCAGAGCCTCTCTGATGTCTTCGTGATGGTATATTCGCATGCAGCGCCATGAAAGCCTTTCTTCACCGTCCATCCTTGATGTTTGCACCGGCAATTCATCGCGATGAGCACTTTGCTCGATCAGTGATAGCCGATGAGGAGGGAACTCTGCGAGTCCTTGATGTGCATCTTATCGCAACTGCACTGGAGAATCCAGACCTGCCGGATTATTTTGAAACACTGGGAGATCAAGTTCACCGCGGTCTCCTAGCACTCAAGTTCGGGCATGCACTGACGGATGAGGAGTATGAGAATCCCCATGAGCTACTGACTCTGAGTACGTCACTGAAGAATCTGGCTCTGGTCTCAGGAAATACAAAGCAACGATTGCGAAAATCTGTGGCAGCTGTGCAACCAACAATCGAGATGCTACTTCCCCAGGCTCCATCATTTGGGACTCCTGCTGTAATTATGCGGGAAGCATTGTCTCGTTGCCGCAAAAAACCCCCTACCAGTGAAACCACTATTTACCGGCGCATGTTGGATGGACAGAACCCGGTGACTGCGAAAGACGCAAAACGCGACCCTGATCAGATGAATCCGATCCGAGCTGACTTGAAGAGCCTGAAGTGGCTCAAGGAGGTGGTTACTTCAGCCGCAATAACTACAGGCTCAGGTCTATCTAGCCTACTCAGTTTCATGGCGACAGGTCAGGGACATACGACTTCAGCATTTCTGGAACAAATGAAAGGCGGAAAGATGCATTTTGCATCCTTGGCAGTGTGTGTGGAGCAGTTCACGGCGGCCGAACATCGCAAACAACTCCAGGGTGGTGAACACACTTTCCAAATCGATAATCCTGCATATTATGGGCAGCCAAACCAATGGTATAGCTTGCACCCCAGTGTCAGGGTCAAGAACAGCTACAGAACCTTGACTATACTGGAGAAGTTTACCCCTTTCTGGTCCGAAGCTCTACAACTGAGCTGGCTTGCACGTCTCGGACCCCTTGCAAACCAAGATCCGCTACTTCTAATGCCCCTCGGATATCCTGGGAGGATGCTGTAAAGTGGATCATAGACGCCAATTTGGTGGGTTTCAAGACAGGACTGGCGCCATTGCAATTTGCGAACACTGTCTGTCTTATGGGAATTGCGACGGAGCCCTCTCCTGAAGCAATGGCAGATTGGATATATGCCAACAAGAGCTATGGCGCATTTGAGGGTCTGCGCTGTCTTGGTTTCAATCTTTCTAAGGATGCATCTGCGGCAGCTGTTCGTGCAGCACTCATGTGCTTCTACTCATGGTTGAACTCCACCTTTCTGTTGAGGACAAAGAGACTCTCCATTTTGGCGCAATATTTGTTGAGCATCTGCTCTGTAAAGTCGGAAGATGGGAGAAGCGGATGAAGCAAAGTGCAGAGATCAACCTGAGGGAAAAGCATGTAAAATGCTCGATGAGGAGCAATGGGATCAAGGCAGCAATCTAGCGGATCATACAAAGTTCCCAATCCCGTCTTGCAAAAATTACTCAACGGGAATATTTCGTCGCATTGTTGAAGAAGGGTAAGTGTTTGGACCTTGAACTTTTGATCACTTGCTGAGGCGTATAATCACAGTTCGATGGTCTTGGATATTGATATTGACATGGGTTGAGATTCGTACTATCGGTGGGTTCCGATAATAGAGATATTATGCAGTGTGCGTTCAAATCAAGGGTAAGGCGTAACATTTTGTAATATGCATAAAATGGAAGTATGAGCGAAATGGACGGCCGCATCCACTGGCAGTGCAAGAAATGCAAGGCTTTGGGAGCCTAGGAGAGGAAGTTGGCATGAGTGAGGTTGAGGTAGATTTGGAAAAGCGCAAACCAATCAATTTCCGTAACCGTAACTATACGGTACGGTTCCGATCCCTAAGCCCAACATCATGAAATTGAAGAAAAAGACAATTCAGAAGCTTACTGCCTCCAATCTTGGCGTCGACTTCACGCCCCGGCTCAAGATGATCAAAGTCACAGAGCCCCCACCACGAGTCGGTGGCGGAAAGGTTGAGAAAGCCAACAAGCTTGTCAGCAAGCTCAAGGAGGCGGGGTTCACTGCTGTTCAGCACGATGAGAGGGTACGCTTATTGTACTTGACATAACATTCAATATCTGCCTTGATTGCGCACAGCGGCCAGGCGTAGTAGTTCAAGAGGTTGGAGTCCCTGAATCAGTCGGTGAGATAAGTCAATAAATCATTCGTTGAAATACGTGTTGTATTTATGCATAGAACTGCGTACATAAACGAAGCGCCTCCATCCATACCAACCTCCGAACACCCATGCTTCTTGAATGAAGTCAACCCGTTGTGCTAACTGCTGGTCAAGCACCGCAATTTGCTCTGGTGAGAACGGCGAGTCTGGTGGCTCGCAAGGGACGTGCGAGTGAACCTCCGGTCCGCTGGAGAATGGATTGTGATTCTCCCAGTCTTGTGGATTTCACGTAGCAGATGGTCCATCAACTGGGGGTCGTCAGCAACCTGCCAGTCTATTCCATACGTACTGGGATCTTCTATCGCCTCGTCAACAGGCTCGACAAGACGCTCAAGTCCACGCGGACCATCCTGCACCAGGCTAAACAGGAACATGTCACGCGGAGATCGCGAGCGCTCGCCCCGGATCTGCAGGACATGAGAGTTCCATGCCTCGGCCCACTCCTGCGCATCCGCGTTGATAGCGGGCAGAAAGAGGTGGTGAAGCAGCCAGATGTGGGCATGCTGTCGTGGATTGAGTTGGTGGTGAACCTCGAGGTCCGTGAAGAACGTCTTCCACTTCTGGCCAAAGCCGTGGGTGACGTCGTACCACAGACGCTCGATACGGGTATTATGCACACTCCTGAGGAGCGTGTATGAGACCTGACAGGGATTTCCAGATGCAATGAGGCTCACCTGCCCCAGATATAAGACCCACGTCCAACCCTCGCTCAGTCTCCATCATCAACGCGACAAGAAGGTTCTCAGTCCCATGATCACCGCGAACACGACTGGGAAGACCGTGGATTCCGATGGCCTCATGGAAAAGGTCGAGGACCGTCTGTGCAGTGTTGTTGTTGCTGACTCGGATACCGGTAATGAATCGACTCTTGCCATCGATAAAACAGTGAATCACAATCTTGAAGCGAATGAGACCTGTATAGGTTATGAGCTACGTCAATGATAATGAGGCGACAAATTGCACCGTGTTGTCCATCGTGATGCCACAGAGAGTTGGCTCCAGCGACATGGTAGGACTGGCGATGGATGAAGCGTAGGCTGAAGCCATTTGCAAAAGCGCCGTGGACACGAAGATACGAAGATCGGATGCGGTCCCGTGATACACGGTATCCGGCAGCCTTGAGCCGGCCATTGAGCATCCGGCGTCCAAAATCGGGGAATACTTGGAGGATGGAGGTGACGAGTATGTCGAGCTGCTCATCGGTGATACTAGACATGGCAGGTGTGCTAGAGGTGTACGTCCGGGTGACAGTGCCGTTTTGATGAGTGGTGTCAGTGTATACAGGGTATCCTGGCTCAACGAGCCCTGCACGGAGTGCGGCTCGACGGATGGTCCTGGGGTGGCAGTTGAAAACAGAAGCGAGGTGTGTTGGTCCACGGAGTGAAAGCGCCTCGGCCAGAAAAGCGGAATCGATCTCTACACGTGGACGTCCACGTCCTCGAATGCGGGTGGCGATGACAAGGTTCGAGTCGGGTGCGGGGTCGGAGGAAAGGTGCCGTGCCTCATCAAGTTGCTCGAGCATGGCGGTGATGCTTTGCTGAAGCACACCATATTCATTAGGAGGAAAGAGTGCTCGATGCTGCATAATGAATGGGTTCGAGGAAAAAATTGATAGAGGAATGGAATGACCTGTTCCGCAGCCTCAAGAAAGCGAAGCACCTCTGACTCTTGCTGTGTGAGCTGATTTTGAGCGCCAAGCTGTGTACGCAGGGTACGAAGAACATTCCGTTCAAGGATGCGATAAGCGCCACGAAGGTTGTTGAGAGCATCGGCCATAGACGTGCAAGTAGACTCAGAGAGCCAACGACGCGTCGAGGACGCGTAACACACGTGTACACAAGAAAACAGGTGATCAGAAGTCCAGGACTCGGGAACGGGCCGAAGGTGCGGACGCTTGTGCTCGGAGGTATTGCGCATGGCACTGCTCCATCAGCACATGGAGGGATACCAGGTCTCGCAAGATCTGGATAGGCTTGAATATTCGCACTGTAGGTTCAAGTATGTTTTCTCGCAAGATCTGGATAGGCTTGAATATTTGCACTGTAGGTTCAAGCATGTTTTTGAAGCAAGATCTCTGAAAATCTTAACCCGACTTATGGCCAGATCTGGCAACCAAATTTAATGCGCTTATGGGAATCCAGAGAGATATGGCGGTATCCAGTTGGTTCTGGCATCAAGCCAGGATTTCAGCCAGATGTCTTAAGATTTCGCCAGATCTCGCCAAATGCTGGGCCACAATATGCATTTTGTGTACTTTTGTCCAATACAGTCCCTCAAACAATCAGGTACAATAACATTATTGATCTTACCATCAAACCTGAGCCCTGGGGTCATAGTAAGGTCTGATGCTGCTGAAAATACAGCCATTAACTCTATTTGTATTAGTGAATGTGAGTATTGACTACTAGATTGACACAAGAGACCCATATACACTTGAACAAGGCTCAGACTGCTAGTGCCACATTTTGGCTCCAAAGCATGTCTTGTCAGATTGTGTGTGCTGCTATGGTCATTGAAAATGGGTTTCACAGTTCTTGGGATGTTTCCTACCTCATCAACTCATCCTGGTATTGATCTACAAGACTAGAATGAATGTCACCTATCTAAGACTGATCCATCAATATTGACTCAAGGAAAAATTTTGAGATCCTGAGAATATTAGAAATGGAATCAGCTCAAAATTCTGGTTCAGAAAATGTCTTTATTTATAGAAATTGACCAAGTATTGAATGTGGGGTGTCAGTATTCGGAGCAATTCATATGTATAGTGTACATATCCTCGGCACCTCAACTTTCAGAACTCCTCAACCAATGAAGCAAATAATACAAACTTTTTTATCCTGGGCATCCTTGAGCCGACACAAATCTGTTTGTCATATTTTTGGATTACCCTGAGCATCCTGTGAGCCACAATCTTCATATGTACTATTAGTGTACATATCCTCGGCACTTCAACTGTCAGAACTCCTCAACCAATGAAGCAAATAATACAAACTTTTTCATCCTGGGCATCCTTGAGCTGAGACGAATCTGTTTGTCATATTTTTGGAGCACCCTGAGCATTCTGTGAGCCACAATCAGCAAAATCACTGGTTGAATCAATTTCTCATTCATGGTCTCCTGCATATATGGTTGGCTTATCTGAGCCATCAAGAATTTTCTTTTCATGCATATAATCATTGGTAGAAAGGTGAAAGACATGCAGAGACAGTCCAGACAATGTTCTACAGCTCTAGTGAGTGCAGAATGAAATTGATCATTTGGCCACTGGGATAGCATGTTATGTCCACAGTGAGTACATTTTCCAACTTTCACAACAGTAAAGAAATTTACTACGCATTTTTTATCCTACTGTACCACTGAGAATGGAGCAGTAGCTAGGAATTGATGTCCCATCAACTATTTTATTTCCAAGGTGCATCAGCAGCTAGAGGTAGCTCAGAGGGGTAGAAGAGGTGATCTAGCACTAGAGGATTGCATTGAAGAAGTCTTGACCAGCTCTGAGCTCAAATGAGGGCCAGGTGCATGCAGTAGCATCAGCTGTTTGTGTGCAGTGCAAACACTGCTGAAACAGGGTTGAAAGAGCTCTATGCTGTGCCAGACCAGCACCATAATACACAAGGAAGGTATACCCATGGTACCCCCCCACATATATAGTCAGAACATATGAAACAAGAAAACTTTCCTTTTTGGGATGCTAGGATGAGTAGCCTCAATTAGGAAAGATCAACTAAACCAGGTGGTTAGACAGCAATCTGGTACTTCACAGACTTTGAAACTCCCAATGAAGTACCTGACCCACATATCATACCTTTACACTGCTTCATATGCCCTAAAAGAACAGAAAATTCAAGAAGACACTAATTTCTGCTAGTATTTCGCATTTTTCACACTAACTAAGCCGTTTTACATAAAACGGATTTGACACACAGATAGCCCTCATCAAGGGCTACAATTTCAATTTTGGTCATGTGATCGTGTGATTTGATGGCGGGGGCGGGCAGCGGGATAGGGCGGGAACAGGGTATTTGATCGGAGTCTGTCCCGCTGTCTCAAATATCTCCGGAATTTTGATGGCATGTTGCCTATGTCATTCATATGACAGCATGATGGAAGTGGCTGCCAAGCTGATTAGATTGAGCTGCCCTTATCTGGTTTATCTAGATAACAACAGATCCCTGGCTATCTATGCCGAAGTGCCGAGGTGATGGGCAATCACCCTGGTGGCCAGCACCCAGTGCCGAAAGGGTGCACATTATAATGTGAACCAGGCCTGGAAACCCTGGGTGCACAGTCTAACGTGCACCTGTGGTTAGACCAGTGCACATTATAACTGTCCTACAGGGTGAGCTCCGCAGCAGCAGGGTCGTCAGCGGCGAATACGATCGCAGAGGACCCTGTTGTCCTTATCCACGCCTACCTCGAACCGGAGGTGCCTCCGACCGACGCGACTCGCTCTCCGAAGACGCCCTCGGGTTTCAAGCGACGCAGCTTATCGCCGAGCCGTCCTCTCCGCTAGCGATGCTCGCCCAGCTCTGGCAAAACTTCCCAAAATTCATGGCGACCCTCTCCCGCCGCGACGTCATCAACCCGTCCCTCCAGGATATTCACGCAAATCACTCCGCGCGCAGCCACGCTGAATGGATCGGTGTCCTCCGAGAAGGACATTCGGAGGGTGTGTCTCTCGACTCAATGTATATAAGAGGGATTTGTAGTTCTGTTTCTTGCTGTGGTTAATGTACAGGCCACGACGAACCAACCGAAGGTTGGTGAGGAGTGGCAGATTTTGCACATGAATTTGAAATGAAGGAACAGTGGATTCTCGAGCCCAGCACAGGCCTCAGAATTTACAACGTCGCAAGGTCTGTCTAGATAGACTAAGGAAGAAAAAATTTCATATGCATTCATTTCAACCCCGTACCGAAGCACAGGCAGACTGCTTCGATGTAACAACTTTTTGAGACTACACAACAGTCTCCATCCGTAGCGAAGCACGGGTCACTGCTAGTTATATACTTAAAACACAATGTTCGACCTGAGGTCTCAACCTCAGACCTCAACCTCAGAGTATTACATAAGTTGATCTTGACCTACAACCTCATATGTTACGCACAGTATACAATAATATGAGACTTTTGTGCTCAACTTCCCGAGAACTGCGACCTCAGCACTCATTCTATCAAAAGTCTGCAACCTCAGTGCTCAACTTACCAAAATCCTGCAACCTCAGTGCTTAACCTATCAAATCCTGCAACCTCAGCACTATTTTGACCATTTTGTTTGCAACCTTATAAAAAACAATGAAAAAAGCTTTTATATCTAGGACTGCGAATGAATGAGAACTATTTTTCAACGCGAAGTGCGGCGTACTCACGCGCGCCTGCCTGCGTCAGCTGGTGCAGAGAGAAAGTGGGTAGAACCCAAGGTATGATGAAACAGAGCCAACAACAAATTCCCGAAAACAGTTGTTACAACAATCATTGGTTACCCTCCCCCTGCATCATATGGGTATACCCGTAAGCCTAGTGTACCCTGTCATTTTCGCGCTCCTCACACGAGGCCTCCAGGTGAACGACCGGACCACTCCGAGCCTCATTGGCGAGGAGTGTAAAGCCCTGCTGTTCCCGCACTACATTGTCGATCAGCCTCTCGTCCCCGTCATCCTTCTCCCTGGGGCTCGCACTCTCGGCCAGGACCCGTCGTGCGTCGGAACGTACTTGACCCCCAACCCCGCTGCATGTGAACTGTGCTCGAAGCCTTTCTTCAAGGACAGTGCCTTTCCCGGAGTTGCCTTCACTGTTCTGGTTGCATGCACCCACGGTGGCGAGGTCCGCTTCGCTTCTCCGCCCTGCCGAAGCTCACAAGACCTGCCGGGGTAGCGTGCTGGTCTTCAAACATGCGCTACCCCCCGATTCTCGCGTCAGTAACTGCGACCTTCCCCTTCTGGACGTCTTGGCCTCGGACATACCTGCCCTCAAGCAACTAGTCCGCCGGTAGCTTTTCACTGTCACCGCGCCCATGAAACACGCTGACAATCCCTCCGTAGCTGGCTGTCAAGCTCCACTCCATGTCTCGTCCGCCGCGTCTCTCATAGTTTCCTATTTTTTTTCTATACGTGTTGTTTGCGGGCCTATACAAACAAACGAGCAGAGCCAAAAGAACGGCCCGGGCCCCGGGCCCCGAGAGTTGCTGGGCATCACGAATACCCGAACCCGATGCGCCTTATCGTTGCATGAATCGGCTGTTTTTGTTTTGCCCGTACCTCAATCATATGATCTTTTGTTCTTCTCGCGGTTACCCTCATCCTCGTTCCCAGCAGCACCCCCCACCCGCTCCACCAACAACGCAATGGTTCAGCAGCCGTCCCCGCCGGCGATCTGGATGAGGTCTTCGCTGCCTCAGCTTGGGCGCGAACGAGGGCGGCCTTGTACTGCAGGCGAGTGTCCAGTTATCACATCATGATCGTGATTGAACACTTCCGCAGGGAGCAGCAGTGGCCGACGCACGCGCACCATTCGCCCAGCACCACCGCCTCCTCCGCCCGCCGCCCCGAATCGCCTCCCCACACTCCTCGCCGTCCCACGTCTACTCATCCCTCCTCCCTACGTGACCACCCACACCTATCGGTTCTCTACCCCCACGCGCTCTGGGTTGACCCCGGATTGGTACAGCCTTCTCCATATTTCCTCCTTCCTACTGTTGTCAATTCTCTACTATATATTACTCCAGGTCTGAAGCCGCGCACGCGACCAAGGCAGGGCTGCCACTCATGTTCGCGCCCTTCAAACTTCCCCG
>QVIE01000761.1:0-10225 GCA_013387415.1 Panellus pusillus | reverse complement strand
CTCCCGCCTCGAAAATCACATCGCGGACTTCACCGACTTCACGCACCGCTTCGACAACGACCTGACGACGATCCGCACCCACGTCACGGCCGTTGCCCAGGACACGGCGGTGGCGCGGTCCCCGCCAGCATCGACATTCTCTGCCAACGACATGCTGGCGCACCCTACGGTCCAGGCCCTGATTGCGGCCAACAACGAGTCGGTCAGCACTATCGAATCTCTCCGCGCGACCGTCTCCGCACTCGAGGCGACCGTCTCCGCCATACGTGACGGCAACCGCAAGCGCAAGATGGAGGACGACACCGCGCTGTACTCCGAGGACGTCTTCCTCCCTGCCGTCAAGCGCGTCCGCGACAACTCGGATGCCACCCGCACCGTCGTTGCGGCAGTCCCGCCGTGGCCTCGGCGCCTCCACCCGTGTCCTACGTTGACCTCACCAGTGCCGTCCCTGATGCGCCGCCTCCGTCGGCACAACGCCGAATGGAGTCGAGATCGGGCCCCTCAACTGGGGCAAAGACATCTCCGGGCAGGTGCGCGGCCTCATTGCGCGCATGAAGCGTGGCCACACCATCGACGCGGACGCGGTCAAGTCCGTGTACGCTAAGCGTGTCCCGAAGAACAACAAGTACGTCACGGCCTTCTTCCCTACCAATGTCGCGGCGATACAGTTTGTCAATGCGTGGGAGGCGGCGCCGCCGGCTACTTTCGAGAAGGTCTCCGCGACGTTTGCGGGAAACTAGCGGGGGCAGGAAGCTTAGCCCAAATGCCCGGACAGTGTAGTACCTACATCCCCCCTGTTCGCGCGCCCCAAAATGTTGTAGATAGTCACGAAAATACACTCCGCATCAAGTGCTGGAATATTGACGGTGACCTACCAATTAAGCTTGCCTGCCCGCCTTTCCGCAAAAACATTTCCGACCACAATATTTATTTTATACAAGAAACCCATCTCAGACCCAATCAACACGAAGCGCTGAATATCCCTGACGGGTTCCAGATGTGGGCCAAATCACGCAAATACCTTGACTCTTTCAAAGACCCATGGGGCGGCGTGCTCAGCCTAGTAGACGACCGCATCCGCGCCACTGTTCGTGAAGACCTCTCGGGCCCAGACCTCATGGTGCTGGAGCTAGAAGACGAGGATCTCTTTCTGGTAAATAGCTATGTCTGTCCAGAACAAGCCCCCTCGCATGGGTGGGCCGACCATGACCCCTGGCTGAAGTACACCGAGACAATGGCCCTCCTGCAGCTCACGGGGAAGGGTGTGATAAGCTTGGGCGACCTGAACGCGCGAACAGCAAATAAAGGAGGGTCCAAGGTGAGCCGTCGAATCAGTGCAGACGGCCACAAACCAGTCTCACCAAGGGGAACGGCCCTGGTCCGCCTATGCGAGGACCACGACTATGAGATTATCAACGGTAACCCTGCCTTTGGGCCACATACCGGCAAATATACTTCGTTCCACACGGGCATCGGAGAGGCGGTAGTAGACTATGCTGTCGCGAATGCCGTTGCAAAAGCTCGGATAACAAGATTCTCGGTCCTTGAGCATGACGAGAAGGAATCTGACCACGCCGCCATTGTTCTTGAGCTCCAGTTGGCAGACGCTCTCCCAGCACGTTCCGCGGCACGCAAGAGTAGACCCTCCCGCATGGCGCGAAAACCCATGGCTCGAAAACCCGCGATGCTGACGCACGCACGGCGATGATGCCAAATGCTACGGAACTTGATCGTCTCTTCATCGCAACGCTAAATTCAAAGCTGAGCACTGAACAAAAACTAGCGAAGCTGTTCGGGCCCGTAACCTCTACAAGCAATCCATTTGAGGTGTATGTGGATGGCTCGTGTCTGAATAACGGCAAGGACAATGCAAGGGCTGGCGCTGGAATATACTGGGGACCCAATCATACATGGAATGAGGGTCTGCGCGTGCCGGATGCTCAGACTAATAATCGTGGGGAAGTGTTCGCAATCCTCCGAGCGCTTTATCGTGCCAACAGCGCAGTCATGTCGAGAAATCTCCACATCTACTCCGACTCAGAGTATGCGATGGAAACCATCGCCGTACGATCCCCGGACGAAGCGTCTCGTGGGTGGAAGTGCGTCAACGGCGATCTTTTCCGGGACATCGTGCACTTGTTGAGAAACCGCGGAGCGCCGGTGGTGTTTATCCAGGTGAAGGCCACAGCGGTAACAGTCATAATGATGCCGCCGATGCACTTGCAAAACAAGGCGCCCGTATGCCGGAAGCGCCGGCGTATGTCACCCAAATGCCACGATTAGTGGCGCGAGGTCACCGAATTCAGGCCCAGGACCCGTCGGCCCCAAAAGTCTCATACCGTCCCATCTTAAAACCGGAGAAAGCCACCGCCCGCACGTCGGATGCAGATCACAGCTCGGCTCTGACAGCACACCGGAATCGACCTGCGCTCCTCCAAATTCAGCTTGAACACCGGAAAAAACTCCTCGAGGCACGTACCGAGTTTGAGTTTTGGAGGGTGGCGAAGGATATCATGGATCCTAAGCGTGTGAGCTCTGGATTTTCTGCCGAGACGCTGAAGAATGTCTTCATGGCCCGTATGAACCCAGTACAACCAGCCCCCGAGTCATTCGACGGGGCCAAGCTCGAGTTCAACCATGCCCTGGCGGCATCATCTCTGAACGGACACAAGATGAAACCCCGACCAGATATTCTCGCGGCCGTTCAACGAGGGAGAAATTGCAGAGGCCAAGGATCATCTTAGGCAGCACCCGCCGACAAGCTCGAAAGGATATGACCGCAGAGCTATGCCGATGTCTGTGACCTGGAGAACGATGCTCTCTGTCGGTTGGTCAATCGCTGTATGCACGACAACGACGCACCGTCTATCTGGCTTCTCACTGTCCTCGTGGGTCTCTTGAAGCGCGGGAAGTCCAAAAATGACCCGAATAGTTACCGGACCATCGGCCTCGAAAGCTGCTTTCTGAAACTGGTGACTCTCCTGATCCACATGCGACTCACCAAATGGTGTCTGGCGGCCGGGCTGCTTCCTCCCTCCCAAAATGCGTTCCGTGCCGGTTATCACACGAACGATAACATGTTCATTCTTCGGTGCGCGATTGAGAGGCACGAGCGCTCGGAAAACCCCTGTTTGCGGTCTTCGCCGATCTAAGCAATGCCTTCCCCTCTACGGACCAAGCTACACTCTGGCTCAAAATGCGCTCTGCTGGCGCCGGTGGAGCCATATTTGACTGGCTGCGCATGCTGTACCGAAGGATGACCTACATTGTCCGGCACGAGTCAGAAGTTTCCACAATGTTCCGTGCATTACTCGGGATCTTGATTGGGGACACGTCGTCGCCGATCCTATGGACAATATACCTGTCGGACTTCAGGCTCCTCTCTGATGCAACCACCGACATCCTTCTCGCTGGTATATTTGTCACGAATTTAGAGCAAGCAGACGACGTACTTCTGATTTCCCTGACCGCTGACGGGGCCCAGCGTAAGATGAACGTGCTGTGGAGATGGTGCAGTGTAAACTTCATGGTTATCAACGCAATTAAATCCATGCTGATGATCTTCGGGTCACTGCCCAAATCGCTGCCCATTTTTCGCTTTGGAGCCGAGGCCGTGGCTATCGTCAAGTCAACTAAGTATGTTGGCTTCAACGTGAACTCCACAAAGAGAAACATCTTTGAGGATCATTACGAGAAGAAAGCGAGTAAAGCTAGAGTTGTCGCAAACACGCTGCTTGGCCTAGAGTCCATGGTCGGTGTATTGCCGCCCGGGAGGCGTGCAAAATGTACATGGCTCTCGTGGATCCACATCTCACACACGGCTGCGAAGTCAGCTTAGATGTCGATCCGGCACTCCTCGCGCCTTTGGAAGATGTGCAGATAGCCTTCTTGAGGCGCATGCTGGGGGTCAACAAGCGGTCGTCGATAGCGCCTCTATTCACCGAAACTGGTTTAGTTCCGCTGCGCTTCAGGCGAGTCATCCTGGCATTATCACACCTGAAATACCTCTTGGCCATGAACGACGAGAGATACGTCAAGGCGGCCGCGTGTGATTCAGTGTTACTTATGGGCTCCGGCGAGAAATCCTGGGCAATGGATCTCCGTTATGTGATCGAGAAACTGCCATTCAAGGTTATTCTACCGCCCCTCGCAACCATTACGCCAAAAATGGTCGACGGAGTGATCAAGCTCATAAATGCCGGTCTTCGAGAGTACCTCCAACGGTCGATCGACGACCCCGACTCCCCGAAACTGTACCTCCTCAGGGGGAGACTCGAACCGGAGAAAAACAGTGTGCCAGTCCAGAAGATACTGCTATTCCGCCACTACCTGAATGTAGTGAACCCCAAGCATCGAATAGCACTCACGAGACTATTACTCTCGAGCCACTGTCTAGCCTTGGAAAGATTACGTTGGGTTGAAGCTCGCCGTCCGCGGATCGACCGTAACCTGAGAGTCTGCAGATTCTGTAGAACCGAGATTGAGTCTCCAGAGCATGCCTTACTGGAATGCACGGCAAAGCCGGACCTCGTTCAGCTGCGCGAGGATTTTCTCCATCGAATGAGGAGTGATTTGCCTGGCCTACCCCCGCTGAACTCCATGCCGAGCGCGAGATTCTTTACTCACATGATAGCCTACAGAGAGACCATCTCACTGGTTGCTAAATTTGCCCACGAAGCCATCCAACTTTCGAGGCACTCCCATGTATGTTCCCCCCCTTCCGGTGCATTGGTTGACGCTACCGCGGCGGCAGCGTGATGACTAGTTTATCTTTTGCCACTTCCGTTTCACTTTAGATAGACGTTCGGCTTACGTTCGAATAGCTCGTCAGGTGAGATTGTTGGGGTCCAGGACGAAGGCACGGAGAGTACTCGCGCAGCGTGCTGGGATAATTCTGGGAACACAGTGTTCAGAGACTGGACCATGCTGTGTATAATATATCACTATCACTATCACTATCACTTAGACTCTCATATCAGAAACTTCTGGCTGGATTTGGGAATATGCCCGATGAAGCTGGGAGGGAGCAACGGAGCGACAGTACATACAGTAGAGAGAGTGAGTGAATACCCAATGATCCGCGTCGCGTGGATCTATCCGACCCAGGGCTGACTGCACGGGCAGTGCAAGTAAATTCAGGGGGTAGTTCCAGCGGCTCCAAGAGAAGGGATGATTGGGTTACAGCGCGGCAATGCGCGTGTGTGATGTGCAGAAAGTGAAGCACGAAATATGGCCAACCAAGGATTAGCGGCTGCCGCCGGCAGGACGCCACCGACTTATTATCAAACGAAGAGGACGGAAACTTGCGAAATCAGGGGTAAGACGATGGGAGAAACAGCCTCGTGGGCTGATTAGATTGGCTTTCTTTCTTTGGCATAGGGAACATTCAGACTAGACAGCTGCTTGATCGGTTGCGAAAGATTGAGGGTACCGCTGCGCCGCCAATAACGGATGATCCCGTTGGACCTGCAATAAATAGGCGAAACATGGGTTGGAGTACTTGAAACTAATCTGGGAGCGTTCGATTAATTAACGGGACGGATAGATAAATTGGTATGTTAGATGAAAAACGAACAAACGTGTCGGTTTGGAAAACTTTCTTCGTCAGTTGAGCTGGAAGAGGAAGAAATACAAAATAGGACACACAGTCGATCGATCGCTAAACGTGTTAACGTGCTGGAGGATGGAAAAAAGGGCCGACAGTGTACGTACGAAAAAACCAGAATTATCTTGTCCGTCGGCGGCGAGAGCGAAGAGATAGGGAGAATACAAGACGGTACTTGCCATGTACCACGTAAAGTTGACCGAGAGAAAAGCCCGTAGAGAGACCGACGAGGAGGCGTCATCCCACATCGTGGGTGTCGGTACGTGTTTGATTCTCCGAGGAACCCAACAACTTAACGCGAGGTAAGATTTAGCCGCCGTGCGCCGGCGAAGACAGGGAGAACATAAGCAGGCAGGCTCTCCAAGCTCACCGGGGTCCATTATCACCTATGAAGGTCCACGGATCCCAGTGCGCGTGTAGTTCGGCGCGGGAGCTGAAAGTGCCGGGTGTCGAGATGAAAAATCGATTTAGGAGAATAGGTATTTCGGAATGGCGTTGACGACAAAGATGATTCAGACAGTTGAAAGGCCCCTGCTTGCGTCAAGACAAAATTGAGGGAGGCCGAATAATTGCCCGGCCCCCGATTGCATGCAGAGTCAGTCGTCGAAGGTCCCGGTGTTGGCGAATACGCTCTTCAGCAGATATGTTCCTGGAAGAAGGTAATACGCGAAACGGGAGCTATTGTAATGGCAATCGCCCTCGCGTTCCGCGCAGCGGAAGCAAGCAAGGATGGGCAAGAAGTAGGCTCTACCAAACAATTTGCCGTCGGTCCGTGGGTCCCACTTCCAAGACGTGTAGCTCGGCGTGGGGAGCTGAGAGAGTGCCGTGTGTCAAAATTAAAGATTGACTCGGGAGAATGGGTATTTTGGAATGGCGCTGAAGACAAAGATGATTTAGACGATTGAAGACCCTGCTTGAGTCATGACAAAAATTGAAAGATGCCGATGGCGTGGCTCGCATGCAGAGATAGTCGTCGAAGGTCCAGGTGTCGGCGAATATGCCCTTCAGCAGATATGTTCCTGGAAGAAGGGACTCATAGTACGCGAAACGGGAGCTCTTGTTACGGCCAATGCCCTCGCGTTCCGCGCAGCGGAGGCAAGGAAGGATGGTCAGAAAGTAGGCTCAACCAAACAATTTGCCGACGGTCCGTGAGTCCCACTTTCAAGGCGTGTGTAGTTCGGCGCGGGGAGTGCCGCGTGTAGCCAGGTTAGATGAGGAAAGCTGATTCAAGTAATCGATACTGGTTAGTGGCGTTGAAGATGTCGAGATAATCTAGACAGTGACAGTCGGATGGCCAGGCTGTTTGCGTAGAGGCAGAAAACGAGAGAGGCCGATTGTGGGTGACATTAATGACGTCCAAGGGAGGTGTCGGCGTATGAGTTCTTCAGCGGTCATGTTTTCTGGAGAGGGAAATCCACAGGAAAGCGGTATATCTTCCGTTCTGGCCATCAAATGTGGAGTTAACGGCTCGAGATTCAGGTATTCGCTGAGCCAAGGAAGGATGGCCGGTAGTTTTGCTGAAACCAAAGAATTCGCCGATGGTCGGTCCCAGCAGAGCGTGTGTAGTTTGGCGCGGAGAGCTGAGAGCGTCTTGATTCGTTGAAGACGCAGATAATCTGAACAGCCGGAAGGTTTGCGTAAAGGGAAGATTCGAGAGAGGGCGGAACCGGCCGCGAGGATTGCCATCAATGCAAATTTAGACGTCCAAGAAAGAAGAAAGGGGTCGGCGAACAAACTCTTCGGCGGTTATGCTTACTGGAAGAGGAAGATGCACAAACTGAGAGCAATCGTGGTAGTTATCGCTCGGATTACTCGCCTCGCAGTTATAGAAGAATGTCCAGTAGACTCAGCTAGTTGCACCGAAATCAGACAATTTGCTGGCGGCCCGTGGGTCCTTGGCCTACAGAGCGTGTGTAGTTCGGGGAGCTGAGAGAGTCCCGTCTGTGTTCAGGTCAGGCGGAATTGATCCAGAGAACCAATGATCCACAGCGGCGTTCAAGACAGAGTGATAATCTAGAGGATCTTCAGACCCATTGCGTCACCAAGATCCGGCGAAAGTACGAGGATTGACATTCAGGCGAGTTTATGCGTCGAAGACCAACGCATCGGCGAGTAAGCTCTGCAGGGGATATGCATACCGGAAGATAAAAGCACGCCAAACGGGTGTTATTGTAATCGAAGGACTTGCTCGGATTCATTCGCAGGATGAAGGCTAGAAAGGAAGAAACGGGAGCTGCCTTCCGTACTGGCTATCAAACTGGTGGAGCTAACGGGCGGCCTGGGACCCGGGGAAGTATTACGCGCACATAGCGTCATGAAGGAAGGAGGGAAGGACGGCAGGTAAGCAGGCACGAGCGCAACTACGTAGTATCGCCGAAACCAAACAATTCGCCGGAGGTCTGTACGCGTGGGTCCAGTGCGTGTGTAGTTAGGCGCGGGGAGTAGAGAGAGTGCCGTGTGGGTGCGTCCGGGTTGAAAATCGGTCCAAGGATCCGAAATTGGTGCGAGTGACAGTGGCATTGAAGATGAAGGCGGAGAAATAATCTAGACGGCTGGAAGGTCCAGCTTGCGTAAAGGCAGAGAATCGGCAGAGGCCATGGACGCAGATCCGGATGTCGAAGGCTCACATTTCAGCGAGTAAGCTCTTCAGCGGTGGCCGGCCGATGCTTGCTGGAAGAGTGGGTGTGTCCAGATTAGAAATTGGTCCAGGAATCCGACATTGGTTCGAGTGACAGTGACATTGGAGATGAAGACGGAGAAATAATCTGGACGGCTGGAAAGTCCAGCTTGTGTGAAGGCAGAAAATCGACGCCCAGAGGCCATGGATGCAGATCCAGACGTCGTATCGGCGAATAAGCTCTTCAGCGGGCGCCGGTCAATGCTTGCTGGAAGAGGAAGATTCACAAAAAAGGGGTCTAATATGTATCAGGCTTCATGGCAGGTACGGAAAGCAGTCCAGCCTTAAGGTCGGCGAAATTTCTTTCAGCCGTCGTTGCTGCTGGAAGAGGAAGAAATACAAAACGAGAAAAAGATGTGGCGGTGAAGAGTGGCTGCAGCCTCTCTCCCGGCCTCTCCAGCGGATCGAATTCGGATTTTGCTTCCAAGAAGTTAGGACAAAGAACAACAATAGCGAAGGATGTGTCCGCCGAAGGCACAAGTACCCATGGCCAAGTTCAAGTAACTATTTAGCCACCGAAGAAAAAAGCCAAGCCAAGTCCGGTCCAGTCAAGTCCGCCGACGGTCCGTCCGTGGGTCCCACCAGTTGCAGCGTCAGCGTGTAATTATAGCATATAGCGAAACGACTCCGAGTTGGCTGATATAGTACTCCGAGCCAGTGGTTCCGATAGTAGTTGGTCGTCCAGGGCAAAGATCACTGATACAAAAAAGATGAGAGACGAAAATAGCACGTGGATGGATTTGGAAAACGGTTGGCTGTTGGAGACGTCAAGATACTATGATACAGTACTATGTAGTGGACGGCAGAATCGATACCATCTTTCTTTCGCCCAAGCAGATCGGGTCGTCGCAGTCGGACATCGGGGTGGCGCGGCAGTAAGATACATACGTATGTATACATGACATAACAGTAGAGCTCCATTGAAGGCCGGTCCGAGGCAGGTGAACGATTGAGAGACCGTGCGCAAGGGAGGAGATTATCTTCTTGCCCGATTGGATTGCTGTTGATTGATTAGATAGCACAGCAGCTTGAAAGACGGTAACATCGGACAGCCTGCATAGCTGGGTGGGCGTCGCTGGGGTTACTCCCGCGCAGCGCATAACATTTAACCAGTCCACGATGGCGAAGGGACTGACGTCGGTGCATGTGAGACGCATGGCGCCGACGACGTTAACGGCAGTTTCAAGCGTGCTTGTTACTGATGATGAATGGATGCAAAAACGTAAATTTAGTTCTGAAAATTTTCTTCACAGCATCGGGTGAAGGCGATCAAAGAGAAGCGTGTCATTGATGTCGTCGTCGTTGTCGAAGGGCAGGGGGGCCGGAAGGTGAAACAACAGAACGCCGCTGCGGTGCATGACCTTGAGAAGAAGCAGAAGAACTGGGGAAGAAGAGAAGAGTGCAGCGAAATGCCGGGTGCGTGCGTGCAGACTAACATCGTGCATGCCAGTGGGTGGGAGACATCAAGCAGGGCGGCGAAGTTGGGTATCACGTCGCCCAAACGGATGGCGAACTGGATCGACGTGATAAGCGTACACTGGTAGCGCGGCGGTCGGATATAATTGATTATTTGATAGGCCCTTGATAATGATATCAATCGCCCGCAAAGAAAAAAAACGATTCGAGACAGAATCTGGACGTCCAGGTGCCTGATGTGACTATTACACGGGTATGATACGAGCGATGCACAGTAGGTTTGAGGTAAATTTAGCGAGAAGAAAGTTGTTAGACGAGAACTGGGTACTAGGTAGGGCTGGGTCGGCTGCGGCGAGAACGTCGGGCGATGAAACGAGCTCCGAAGCGGACAAGGACGGAGACCGGCGGGTGGTACCGTCTAGACTCGACGGGGGATTGTAATCTGTGGAAACCGATTTAGATTAGATGAGATGTTTCAGACTGAGGAGGACTGAAGCCGGGCGAGATAACTCGTGCGTGTGATTGTC
>QVIE01001017.1:0-24396 GCA_013387415.1 Panellus pusillus | reverse complement strand
CGGCGTAGGAGGCGCCGCAGCTCAAGTTCGCGAAGACGGCGATGCAGAAAGAGGCACCCGAGGAATCTGAAACTGTGTACGTTGATCGATTAAGCGAGCGGCCCATGTGGTCTTTGCTGAGACTTACGATAGACACAGACACCCATTTAGCATGCAGTGCGGAGAGGTGGAGGGGACGGATTGAGCGACACCGGAACAGGTGCTCTCCGATCGTAACTTGTGAAGTTTGTCGATGGTCCATCTCCAGCAAAGTGTTGGTCGTCGTGGGCAGAGTCTGAGGAGCAAGGGAACGGTGCTTGGTGCAGCGTGGGCTGTGCGCGCGACAGCGCACCTCATATTTCAGAGGCACAGGAAGGGGTGGGGGGGCTGGCCGCCCTCGAGGGACTTGGAAACACGGCGGGAAAGTCAAACGCAAAAGGTAAAGGAAAGTGAACGGCCATATATGCCGAGGGACAGGGTAAGACGAGACCCGCAGCCGCCAGCGACCGCGAGGAGCGCAGCTCGAAAAGCTGGAAGCTTGTGTATCGTGCGAGGGCCAGGGCGAGGGGATACCGGCCCGGGCGCCCCACACAAGAGCGGAGAAACGAAAGAGATAGAGAGCAGGAGATAGGGAAGGAAGGAAGAAAGAAGGGGGAATATAAGGAAAAAAATCGCAGCCTGCGGCCGGCCAATACTTGATGGCAGTCAAAAAGGACCGCCCGACGACATGCAATCCGCTTAGGGCATGAAAAAGCATCCAAATGGCCATTCTGACGAAACCAGGCTGTCACCGATGGACCGATACCGGCCGACGTGCGAAGACGAATTGAAACAGCTGCACCGTGACGCACACTACGTAGACCAAAACCATGCCACAGTCCGCTCAGATCGCAAATGAGAAGATGAGTGAACTGAATATCCGCGAGTCGCCAAGCTGGGTGTAAAGATAACCTTGGAGAGGAGTCCGCTTTGCATTTTCAAACTTGCATTATCGTCATGTATCGCGAGAAAATACCAGCCGGAATCAGAGCTGAGACATCCGAACATCAACTTGCAACCACAGGAGGACAGTTTCTTTGGCCCTGGGCTTCATAAAAATCAATTCGCCGGGTGCAACTGGCCACAATTAGGAGTAGAGATCGACGAAGAACGGGGTGCGAGGGATGCTGGATGGAAGGAAGCGCCTTCGAATACGAACGGAGAGCGAACGACAGGATTCGGGAGCATTTCGAAAAACTCGTGCGAGGGATATCGTGGCAACTTCAGCAAATCCCAGAGAAAAAAAACTGAGGGCGGAGGTATTGTGTCGACCAATTTATAACTCAGCGCTCGAAAAGCACATAAGTGCTGACAGAATGCAGAGGGAGGGAAACTCGGAGCGCTTGGGGCGCAAGCATCTACTAGTACAGCACCGTTCGAGGTCGGAAGGCTTCCTTGAAGCTTCAAGCTTGGGGTTCGCCGCGCCGCTGGTCACGCTCGTGATTTGACATAACGGTCACAAATCTCTCTTACCGCCATCATATCACCATCGTGATTCGTTGGTCCTGCAGGGAAAATGCAACCAGCATCCCACGGGGCGCAGGTCATGGCCCGCAATGGCCCACAGTCGACGCACATCGCACCGGCTCTACGGCGAGGGACAAGACTCCGAAAGAGACTTTTCACCCGGGCCCAGATCCACTTGCGCCCTCTCAAGTTCGTCCTCATTCTACCGCATGCGTATGCGCAGTATCTGCTGCCCGCGCGTTCTATGCGGCAGCCAAGCCCCAGCACTCAGCAGCGTCTGTCGTTCTGTTCACCACGCGGACCGTGCTCTCGCGCAACGGCGTTTTATCTTCTCATATTCTTCTTTCGATGCGAATTTGAGGCGACGCTGCCCCACGACGCTTCTCTGCGCAATGATAACTTATTGATGGAGGATAGACTACTTAGTCTCTCGGACGCTTTGGCACCAATGAATGACTCTCGCATGAGTAGGGGCATGCACGGATTATACAAGCGCTGGCGTATCGTATCATACAATCTAAAACGAACGAACGACCAATCAATTCACCTCCCCTACAATTTTGAAGCCTGGGCTTTTGTCGCAGGTCATCCTTTCTCTCTGAGCTGAGCAAGTACATGTGTGGTATGTATCAGATGTATGGTATCAGTGGCTGTCCGTCAGTATAATTTATTAGGAAGATGAGTAAGAGCAAGTGTACAAGTGGTATTACAATATTTTAATTCCAAGCAAAAGTCTATAAGCATCGAAGCAGCATGGTGGTGTAGATACGGTACGGTTAGTATAGCGCAATGTATTTCGCGGTGCGGGTATGGAGAAGGGCGGGGTGGAGGAGACAAGCGTTTATCACAGCTTGGAAAGGAGGAGCCCGATGATGACGTATACAATCGTCGCGGGCGGGGTGACGACGCAGTACGCCCAGAAGATGGTGCGGCTGATGAGCCGCTCGAAGGCGTCGCCGGATGCGGCTTGTGTTATCTGGGCGAATGTTACATGAAGCTCGAGGAGAAGAATGAAGGACAGTGGCGTGCGTACCTGCGCGAGAGTGAGTGCTGGCGGGGAGGATAGAAGGAGCACGTTCGCCACGACGAACACGGGGCTGAAGGATGTAGTCAACTATCGAGAAGAGATGAAGAATGAACGCCTACTCGTCGAACACCGCGTGCAGATCCAACTTGGAGCACAGCGCCATGAGCGGGATGAGCAGCATCGGGGTGAGGATCATGCGAGACAGGACGGCGATGATGACCGTCTTGGTCTCCCCCGGACGCTTCTCGAGTAGCGCGTCCCGCCTGCGCTCGGGGGAGGAAGGCAGCTTCCCAAACATCTCTCGCACGCTCTCGAGCAGCGACGTCGCGCTCTTGGACGCCGTGATGCCCTTCGGCATCTCTGGCGGCGCGGGTAGAAGTACCCCCAAGAACGATCAATGTGAGCGGGATGGAGCAGTTCCCCGCGCTCGTCACGGCGCCCTTGATGGGCTGCATGTGGTCCTCCAGCGCGTGCTGCAACGGTGGCACGCAGGCGACAATCAGCGAAGCGAGCGCGGCCCACAGCGGGACGGTCATGAACTCGTTCAGTGCAACCCAAGCTCGATACACGCGGCGTCGCGTCCGCCGCAGGAATGACGACCAGGGGCCGCCACTCACCTGCGAAATGGTGGACACCTGGCGGTCGTGCCGCGTCGGTCGTCGGACGTGCTGCGGGATCTCAGCCACAGTAGGCTCGTTGTGCATGGGGAGAGGCTCGCTGTCGGTTTCAGAATCGGAGGACTCCTCGGGGCTCCCTATGACGATCGGGGTGTCGACGCCGGGCAGCGCCACGCGCGATTGGTTCGGCGAGTTTGGGAAGGAGTTGTAGAACCGCGAGCGGCGCCGCTCGTGGCCCGAACGCAGCAGCTTTGGATGCTCGGAGGCGGATTGGATCTGGATGTGCGGCGAGACGGCGGCAGGGGCGTCGTCGAACGCGCGGCTGTTGGGGCGTAGCGTCCCTTCGTCCGCAGGGAAATGGTGGCCAGCAAGGCGCTAGTCTCCTCGTCTGGGCTGGCTTCGCTTTCTGGGTCTGCCTGCGCGAGGAGACGTACGCCATAACTCCACCGCAGCACCATGCCGAGCGTGCTGTAGAGGACGAGGTAGGTAAGTGCTCTGCCGACCATGGCGTTCTTGTTGTCGTCTTTGCCCCACTTGAGACCGGGGACAGTGACGACCAGACTCTGCATGAGCGCGATGGGCAGAGAGTTGGAGTTCATGAACATAGATGCTGCCATACCGAAATTCCTGGGCTCTGTATTAGAGCGCGTCGCTTTTGATGGAGAGATACGCGTACCTCTGCGATGGCTTGAGGCGGAAGACCCATCCCAGCAGGAAAGACACGGCCATCGAGACAGTCGTAACGATAACAAAGAAGATGGGAATAATCCATAGTTCCTTTAATTTCTCTGGTGGAATGAGCCCGAATCACGTATAGAGAGCATAGAGTACGCACCCGGAGACAGAAAGAAGGCAACCTTTGAGAAGAGCAGGGAGGGCGTAAAGAGGGATACGTTGAGCCGATTGAGTTGCTATCAAGATCGAGATAAGCTCTGCCACCGGCGCCGCCGGATGTCCCCCGTACCTTCTGGGTCTTCTTGTCAAGGATGCCTCTCCAGGCAAGTATATATCCCGCCAGACACAGCAGAAAGACCTCGAGGATCGACTAGGAGGACTTAGCGAAACAAACGTGCGTGAAGTGCGGCGGATACTGACGGTGAAGACTGTTGTGAGCAACGGAAGCCATGGCCCGTCCTTTTTGGCGGTGGCGACGACGGCGTCGCACCCGGCCATGACTGTCTGCAACGATGCCATGAAGGAAAGGAGAGAACAATGAAATTCGACACAGCCGTGATCGCACGTACATATGTATCATTTACACGTCCTGGGCGCCGCCTGGGCGCTGGCAGTGCGCGGCACTGGAAACACCCGTAGGCTTGGCTCCATGATATTCTCGGGGATAAGATTGAACTGAACATTTTTAGGCACCGACCGCGGCGAAGATCCTGATATTTATCGGGACTGACGTCGGGACACACGCAAACTTCATCCCTTTCAGCACCCTCCCGCGAGTACAATAAGGACACTTGGCGCAAGATATTGAGCCAACTACCGAGTTCGCCAAGCGGCTGGAAACATATAGCCTTGATTTCTAAAAACTGAATGTCCGTGGCGCCAAGGGTCCAAGGACCGAGACTCGGACTAGAGTATCGAAGCTCACGCCGGCCACTGGGGCCAGAGAGACACGCTTCAACTTCATTATTATCATACTCGTGGGGCCACCCTGTGCTCCCGGATTTAACCGAGACTCGGACTGGAGTATCGAAGCTCACGGCCAGGGCCAGGAAGACACGCTTCGACTTCATACTCGTATTAGGGCCCCTCCTGGAAACACCCTCGAGTTTTGGACTGATGTGCTCTCGGATCTTATGCACACCACATCCTCAAGCCCGTTTCTCCGCCGGATGATACAACGAAAGGGCCACACGGTTACATACATACATCGTCGACACTTACGCTAAAGCTTGCTATGTATCTTCTGACCGGACCTGGCCACCCCAGGCACACAGAATTCTTGAAACAAAGGAAGTACGTATCCTCTCCGTGTGCAACGAAACTGTACCGTTATAAGCATGGGAGAGCGAGAGAAGAATTTTTATACAGGATTGTAAGATTCTCAGGGTGCGAATGAGAATCACAGCTTCACAAGTCAGAGAGACTAGAATACAGCACAAGTGTCTTCCAAGTATACTCAAGCAGGCCAGCTGTATACGCCCATGAAGGTGATTCTCCTGCCAGGCTCCAGCACGGCCGCCCAGGACTAAGTATAAGAGCAATCAAAGCAGACGCAGGGATCCGAATCCACGCCCAACTTCCGATATTCTTGTTCAGTGTACAACAACGATTAATCGTCGCTGTCTACCTCCTGATCATCGTCTGAGAACAAATGCAAGTCACCGAAGAATTTCTTGTCCTCAACCGGACCAACCGAATCATCCTCAGCGGCCTCTCCTGCGCGAGCGATATCCATGGCGATGGCTTCATGCTGTTTCGTCTTCTCGTGTGCAACGTGGTCCGTACCTTCCGACTTCGCCTGCTCGAGATGGGTGCTACGCCCCAGCGAAGATGAGGGGTGCGGTGAAAGCCGAGAGTTCAAAGGCTGTCTCGGTGGCGTGCTGGTACTGAAAAGTTTACCTTGAGCAGTGGCCATGGACGCGTTATTTAGTTTCCTGTGCTCAAGAGGCGAGGTAAAGCTCGTGAATTTAGGTAGTGGCCTTTCAGCGAGAGGGCTAGCGCGCCGGCTCAGCAGCAACTGAGGCAAGATCTTCGCTTTATCGAAAGTAGAAGAAGGAGGGGTTCGTGGAATCGCCATCGAGGAACGAGTGCCCTTCTCGAGGTTGAAAAGAGTACCACGATGCAAAGGTGATTTGTTGAATGCAGTCAGCTCGGGAAATAAGTTCAGTCGGAGAGTCAGCGGTTCGCGGCTCGAGACGCGAGTCGCAGTAGTAGCAGTTGATGTTGAGTCGATATGAGAACGTGACGATACGGGGTGAACATCGGCAGTATGAGGATCAGGAGAATTGAGAACACCGATTCGTCGGGAGGGAGAGCGCAAGTGAGCATCTTTGGTACGAAGAAGCGAGGATGCTGGTTTAGAATTGTTGATAATGAATTTCGTTTTGACAGAATTTTCTACTGAGGGACACTCGAGACTGTCTTCCGGATCGTCGTTCGAAGCGTGAGGACCAGAAATTCGGGGTTCCGTGCCGGTTCGAGATGCAGGAGAAGCGAGTGCGGAAGAGAGCAGTGAAGGTCGAGAATCGCGCTTTGAGTGCTTAGAGAAATGATGTGTAACTTCGGCACTGGGTGAATGGTAGTCCATGGAATCCGGGTTACAGAGGGGTTGAACACAGTCGTCTACATCGCCAGAGGCTCCAAATTCGTGGCGAGCAATGAGCGTAGATGGATTGGCTTCGTTCATCAAAATTGGGTTGCGGCGCTGGATTTGAGCACTGGCGTCTACATCAATTGACGCTTCGGATCTGCGGCGAGCACAGGGCGAGGAAGGATGAGTGGGTTCTAGCACAAGGCGTTTCTCGAACGATCCAACTGATCCATTCGAAGCAGACGAGAAAACGGACGCTGCATCGTCGTCCAAGTCATATGTCTCTGTTTGTCCAGCGAAGCTTTCTTGATGCTCTTCTTCGAGCCCGAGAATGACACCGACAGCGTTCCACGGATCCTGGTAGTCATATAGATTATCGCGTAGACGGAAGCCCGCGGTATCTTGCTGAGAAGGAGGTGTCAGAACAGAGCCACGTGAGAGGTTGGTCGAGAGCGAGATAGGAGGGCCCCTCAGATGTCGTTGGACCGGAAGCCTCTGTCTAGCGAGAGTAGGCTTGTCTTCCGCCAGAAGATGTGGATTTGCCGACTGGTTATTCAGTGTCAGTATCCAGCGTAGAAAGGATTAGACACAGGGACTTGCCGGCTCGTGTTCCGAGTCCGGGTGGTGACTTCTTTTTGCATCCACAACCATCGATTTGAATTTGAGACTTTCTTCGGGAGAAAGAGAGCTCGAAAGGAGGTCTGCCCCCTTCTATGACTGAGGTGGGGACGATGTTTTCACGCAGATGATATATGGTGAAACGTACATGCCGCTTTCGCTGGGGACATGGAGAGTCCGAATCCCCCGGACGCGGCCGTTTTGACTCCCGCTTCCGACGCGCAGACAGTCCCGCCAGATCCGGGATTGAAAGGACCTGGTTCATGGCCGCCCGCATGGCTAGCGCTAAGAGATCATTCGCAGGGAACTATGGCGATAGGACTGTGGAGTCGTACGTTCTGCCGTATCCAGGACCTCCAAGATTCTCGAAGTCCGTTTTTCAGAGCTCGAGCGGTGATGAGCTGTAGTTGGATGGTGAGGGCGTGGAATGAAGGCTCTCGTTTCAGGATCCTCGTTCTCCTCCGTATTTTTGGCGTGAGATAGCGCGATATCAGAAGCAGTCGCACGGGGCCCAACTACGCTTGAGGTTTCTTTGCTTTTGCTTCGTGCAGCCAAGCCATTGAAAAGTATGTCGAGGCGTTGGCGACCGAAAAAGGCTTTGTGAGCTCGGCGTGTTGTATCTTTCGAGCGCGCACGGGCAGCGTTTCTGGAACAAGTGAGAATGTGCACGCGGATACTGCAGGGACACCGATAACCTCTTGCCACCCATGTAATTGGCGCCAGGCGCCATAGTGGCAAGTCGACGAGGGTGAGTCCGACACTGAGTCGAGAGGAGGTCCGATCAGATCGGAGTTTCCCAGTTTGGGCACATACGCAGACCTACGCAGACGCAGTGCTACTTAATTCTCACGGTTGAAAGTAGACTTCACTAGTCACTGGTCCCGATGAGCACTTTGTAGCTGGTCCGAGACTAAGACCCACATGGCATGAAGCAAAAAATGAATATTCATCCCATGGAATTTCCAGGGGCCTCTCCACATTCTATACGTTCACGGTGGAGAGGCTCGGGCAGTCGGGCTATAGATGCATGCAGTACAGAGGACAAGATATGATTGATTGAGTAAGCTACTACAGGAGATGCTACTGCTAGAGCATCTCCATTCACCCCCCTCCAAAAGATGTCCGTCCCCGGACATCGTAAAAAATCTAACTGAATGTGGGAGAAGAAAAAAGAACGGTAGAAAAAGATGCCGAAAAACTAAATGGAGAGTAAGCTAAAAGGGAGGCCTGGGCATAGAGCATAGGAGAAATAGAAAGGCAGGGCATAGATTTAGCAAAAAATGGAGGAAATGGAGCCAGCGAGTGAAAAGAGCTTGCGAGGGTCGAGAGGAAGTTTGCAAGAGTCGAGAAGAAGCTTCGACAAAGCCAGAGGCTACCCTTCCCCCCTCAAAAAAGAAATCGCGCGCCCACGCGCGGGGCAACCGTATCTGGATTAGATGGTCGACCCGCCTTTTTTAGCAATTCGGCGCCTGGCGTTCCGACGGCGCTCTGCGGCAAGATCTGGGGGCTGTCTGTCGGGTGGTACGGGGGCTGGTCGACGTGCACTACTGCAATCGGCGGCTCCGTCGAAGAGCGCGGGGCGGGGTCTCAGATGTCCGGAGCGAGAGGGCGTTGAGTGCGTTCAACACGGAGACGCTTGGGGGAGAGGGCTGCGCGGGGGTGGTAGCATCGGTGGTGCCTTCCAGCGAGAGCTCCGGTGCAGGTGGTGCTGAAGGTGTCCCTAGGTGCGGAGGTGATTCCCTTGCGAAACCGGGGTCAGAGCGCGTGCGGCGTCTGGCGCGATGTCGATTTCTCGACCGCGGGCTCTCGGACGAGCTCCTCTTGCTGTACTGCCGTTGCGTCGGATGTTTCGCAGGCGGCGGCCGGTTCCGTGGCACAGACGTCGTGGGAGGAAAGAAGTAGCAGGGCGGGCGGTGCTTGCGTGGTGTACGGCGGGCCGGCCTGGCGAAAGTGGGCGGGGTGGTCACGACGGGCACAAAGATGAGGTGTACAGGTTGGTGGGCTGAGGGGGTGAGGTCGGAGATGGGGCCGGCGGGCTTGTCGAGATCTGCGGAATGAGATGGTGCGGGGTCATCTAAAAGATCAGTGACACTGGTCGTGTCAGAGGCGGAGACGTGGCGTCCGAAGGCTCGTCCTCGTCCTCGTCGCCGTCAGCACCCCATCCACGCTCGGGATGCCAGTAATCCCCGCGCTCCTCATCCCATACCCAGCCGTCGTCCAGTAAGCTCTGCTCCTCCAACTCGTCGGCCGCCAGCTCCTCAAGCCTCCTCTCGAACTCGTCCTCCGGCAGCTCGCCGCGGTCGTGAGCGCTGTGCAAGTGGGCCATCAACTCGTCGACCCAGGAAGCATGAGCCACCGGTATCGGTGCGGGCTCCTCCAGTGCACACCTGTCGCCGCCTGCCAATGCGACCGCTTCCTCATCGAGGCTGGCCTCGATTCGAACGCGCCAGGCGTCCATGTCGTCGTGCCACACGTCAGGGGAGACGTCGGTCGGCGGGCCGCGGAGCCAGTGAACTCTCCAAGCGGACGCGTCGATCTGCGCATCCGTCGCGGTATCGGGGTCAAACGAAAGCGGCGAGACGACGTTCTCGGGCACGTAGACGGGCTCCTCCTCGACATCGTACTCCGAAGGATGGTGGGGTGCGTACCGTTCCTCGTACCACTGCTCCTCTCCCAAATCCTCTACATCTCCCGCCCCATTCACGACCTCCTCCTCGTATGGGGGATATCCATCCCGAGCCCATCGCCGAAATCCTCGTAGACGTCGTCTTCGGGGTACCCGCCGTCGTTATCGTACTCGGGCTCGTCGTACTCGGGCTCATCGTACACCGGTTCCGGCTCGTCGTAAGTCGGCTCGGGGTCCCAGTAGACGGGCTCGGGGTCGTAGTACGTCGGTCCAGGGTCGTAGTACACGGGCTCGGGGTCGTAGTAAGAGGTGTCGTAGTTGTAGTAGTGGTCGTAGCTCGCCATGGCGAGGTTCTCGCGTCGAAAGTCGCGGTAAAGATTTTGCTCGTGACGTGGCACGGTGTCTCGTCAGTTAAGACGGTGTCTCGCCAAGGGGTGTCTCGGCGGTCGGTCCAGGGCCAATGGAGTCGTGCGAATCGCACTCCAATCACCAAAATGGAGAGGCTCGGGCAGTCGGGCTATAGATGCATGCAGTACAGAGGACAAGATATGATTGATTGAGTAAGCTACTACAGGAGATGCTACTGCTAGAGCATCTCCAACGGTTCAAGAGGATTGACGATTCAGACCTCTCCGGCAATCACAGACCCCGCTGACAGTCCCATTCTTCGTCTTCCAAGACCCTCTGCAGATCGTTGGAGGCCTTCTCGATAACATCTTCGCCCAGCTCATAGGTGAGTCAACTCGGACTCCTGGGTATGTACTTATTTTCCCGGCCTTCTCCATGGTTTCGACGGTCATTAAATTCCGTGGTGGGGCTTGAGTGCCACCTGGCAGTTCCGAGAAAAGGCGCTCGACCTTGGCGAAGGAACAGCAGATGGTGAAATAATGGCCATACCCCGGAGGCTCTTATGATTTTCCTTGGGTACTGCCTCGGCCCAACATTCTCGTCACGCGTCTTTCATCCCTCCCGTGAATGGGACCTTGCATTGGATCTGTCACTCCCATCCCTCCGGTTCTCCATTCCTCCTTTTGACCCGTTCTGCTACCCATCTGACATGAAGCCTTCCGAGGCCGCACTTCGCCGGTTCCCTCGGCCACAGCGCGCGGGCACTTTAGACCCAATCAAAATATTGTGCCCAGTCCTTGATGCGAATTTCACTTGTTGTCCGTCGAACACTGTAATTTACAGCCGAGTCTCAATTTGGTCGCAAAGGCTCGGTAACTGCTCGGAGGGGCGCTAATCATTTGCTCGACTCACCATGCCCGGGCCCGTGTAAGTATTGCTACCTACCCGTCGCCATTCAATGATAAACATTTCGGACATGCTCAGAGGCCACCCGACCGCTCGGACCATCGCTCACCGGATTTTCCGTGCCCTCACTGGTATCAGAGCGGAACGGCGCCAAATTATCTCTAGCATGGAAGCCAAGCGAAACCGGAATTATGGACCATGCAGTGAAGCCATTCGGCACCAACTTGTTGAAAACCGATGTCCAATAAGATACAAATGAATGAGACGGGGAACGGGAACCAATGACAGCATGTGCTACCAGCAGATAAATATGTAATGCCCCGGCGTGCATGCTTGTACTGGGCCTAAGTGAAGCCGAGAGCGGTGCGCGTCTGAGTCATACCCTCGTCGGCGAGGAACTGCTGCGCATCGAGCATCCTAGACGAGGGATCGATTGTTAGTAGCTGTTCATCGGAAGATTCACAATTAGATCCGATTTGCGGAGACGTACAGGATATGCACGAGATTGAACGAGTTGGGCGCGGTGGTTTGGAACTGCGTGACCGTTTTCGAAACGATCGGGTCGAGGGTGGCTATAAGACTGGAAAAGGTGCTGACAGAGCCCTGGGCAACTATACCCGAGAGACTGGTCGCGACAAGTCTGTATTGGATGGTCCGTCTGTCAAGAATCTAATGGACTGGGTTCACAACGATGGCCTACTGGAGTGCGTCGCCGAAAGTGTCGCCGATGTCGTCGTTGGTAGGCGCAACGGTGGTGGAACCGGCGCTGGGGGCGGTGGCTGCAAGCTGCGTCGTGGCATTGTTAAAGCTGTTCTCGATAATCTTGAGCTGCGCCCCAAGTGTGGTGGAACTCAAAGTGTGATTAGCCTGCAGTGTGTCTGCACGAGTGGATGAACGATTAATATGCGAACATATGCGGGGAACGAACTGATAGTGCTGCCAACATTGCGTGAAGTTTTGTCGACGGAGTCAACGATGGAGTTTATTGCAGCATTGGTGTTCGTAGTTTGACGCACACCGAAGGAGCTGGCGCAGACCACAGAGACAAGACCAAGGGAAAAGAGACGGGTCAGGAGCATGGTTCGTGAAGACTCCAGGACGTAAAGCAGAGCACAGCTGAATAAAAGAGAGATTCGTGGGTATGAGATAATTCCATTTCAACAATAGATCCGGTAAGAGATGCTAAACATGTCGCATGAGAGATATTGTGGCCAATAAAATGCAGCGGGATTCGGTTCCGCACTTGTACGACCAATACGTGCCTGGACGGAGGAAAATGAATCGAACCGGGTTGCATCAATGATCTCAAGAGGTTTCCCAGGTGCGTGAGATATAAAGTGAATGTCGAGAACGGCGATTCCTCAGGACAACGGCGGATATGTTGACCGAGCAACATTCTCCCACCAGCGTGGTGGGAAGATGAAACTTTGAAGCCAGGACTGGACAGTGAGGGTGACGATGCGACAGCACGCTCAGCATGAACCTGGACATCGCTACAGGGCTAGACTGCGTGCGGGACTGGAAGATCATTGCCACAGTATTCGCAGAGTCGACGTATGCCTGAGGGGATACAGAGTGGCAAGACCGCGGTGGACCGTGGAGGAGGGAGTCTTCGGAGATGGCAGAGGATGGCAGCAGAGTTTCGGGTAAAAATATGTGTCAATTCAAATTGATGGACTCAAAATCGCAGCGATCCAACTGCGCCTTGGCCCGCCTTGAACTCCGACTATTCTCGTATATACTCCTTCCTTCCGCCTCATAGGTCACAAAAGATCCATGAGAATCCGAGTGACGCCGGGGCTGGAACTGGCATGTGGTGCGTGTGCTACCGACTCGGATTCACGCGATGTTCGGCTGTGCTGCGCGAAGTAGCCTCAGGCTGTGGTTACTCTAGCCTCAGTCGCTTCAAGCAAAGCCGTCCAAGTTTCAACCTTTCAACTCTCAGCTTCCAAATCTGATTTTGCAGTGATAATTCGCACCTCTTTTCTAGTACTATAGGGTTGGCGGTAGTATTTGACGATCCTAGAGAGCCGTTCTTCTTCTTGCTCCCATTGGCCACCAAACAGAGAAGACTCCTGAAGACTCCCGCTTTATACAGAATCTTCCCGCAGTGAGCAGGCGCCGGTATCTTTGAAGCCGCCCACTCCGAGTCGGCGCCGGAAATTCGATGTGGTGTAAATCTGATCCGTTGTGTTGTCCGTCAAACTCCGGCTCCGACGCCGTTGACGAAGTCGGACCTGCAAATGTCTTGCGGCTTTCAAAGTCCCTAGTTCGCTCATGTCCAGCAAGTCTGTGTTTCCGACGCTTTGCCGGTCTGGAGTACCCTGGCACTGCGTCTGGAATCTCTTTTTGGCCTGTGACTGGCCAGTCTCGTCTTCAGCTAGCCTCAGTTTTAGTTCACGTCGAGCCCTACGCACACACAGAACATATAGGGTGGTTACAGCCCGGAAGACTCTGCACGAGGTATGTAGTATGGCCCGCGTTTGGCTTTACACTTCGCTTCGACCTTTCTCGGCACTTACTTCTTACCTTTGAAGCTACCATTCACTCTTGACTGACTTCTCCAGTGTGGTCAACTGCCAATGTGTCAGGAATCACACAAGCATCAGTGGCTAGATCCCCGACTCTTCGCGATAGGTCGGTCAATCTCAAGACAAGGTCGTCTCCCGGAGCTGTTCCCATGCACCGCAAAGTGCTGAAGTGCGTATGCTTGAGGCTGTCTGGCAGAGAAAGATCATACAAGCCGGTTCATCCCTTAGGCCTCAGCCGAAGGCTGCTGCTCTACGGACACAATCCCAAAGTGAAGATAATTACTATACAGATATATCGTTCAAGCTCTCTGGGTCCATCGCTTGCCCGGCGCCGTATCTCAACAGGTCCTTGACGCGCACTTTGGGGCCAAGCGCCAGGAGCTCAGAAATGTATCTCACAGAGACAACCAAGCTTTCCAACCAAGTTCTCCATCGAGATCGTACAATAGGAAGTGAACGCCGGCGCCATACACATTTTCTTCTTCAGATCATAGGAGTCATGGTCTCGCTCTTCAAAGCTTCATACCCGGTCATGTTTTTGACCGTGTTCCTGTCCGACGTCGCTGATGTATATATTGCTCGTAGTCGACTGAAATATACGAAACTGAGGAGCTGGCCGCATCGAAACTTTCTCAGCGTTCTACCTCGCACTCCTAGATGCCTTCACCCGCAACCACCATATTCACTTGAACAAGAGGATTGTCTTCAGTACAGAAACGGAGGAAAAATACATGCGATATTATTTACAGCTCAAGAGGGCACATACCAAGGATTTGTGATCTTACACAGCTCGTTCGTGACCAAAAAAGAAATCCAAAGAAGCTCAGTTTACGGAACCCCACGGCCAAAAGATGGGGACGGTCCTGGTGGATTTAAATATCTATCAAAACTCCTGAAAACAGAGATAGAATGATGACCAACCTCTTATATCCCTCCCACTTGCTATCCCCGCCAAACTTCTTGTCGCCCGCTTTTTCGAGGGGAGGGACGCCCGAAACCTTGCGCACGAGGAACCAAGTGAAAAGCGGGCTGGCGGCAGTGAGTGCAACCGTGCCGAGCGGGAAGTGCGCCGTCTGCAGGGTGCCGGTCGCCAGCGCCCAGATCCCCAACCAGATCCCCACCTCGCCGACGTAGCTAGAGAAAACTGAGCAAACATCTCAGCTGCTGCTAGACAGCGTACTTCGGATGCCGCGAGATAGACCACAAGCCGCTAGAGATGAACTTCTCGTCGTGCAGTTTCTTATCCTTGTCGCGCCGCCACACGGTCTTTTGGCGGTCTGCGACGACTTCAAAGAGGAAAGAAGAGGCAAAGAGGCTGAAGGCGGCATAGTCGCGGAGCTTGAGCGCCGGATGGAGGGACGCCGGGAGGGAGTTAACCATATAGACGGGGAGCCCAACAAGGAAGACCCAGGTCGCTGTTAAATTTGACGAAGCACGCAGGTTCAGTGCAGAGAAGTAATCTCGGAAGGCAACGGAAAATGCACCTTGAGCGAACCAGAAGAAGGCGAAGCGTTTAGGGTCCTTCTTGACCTCCTCGAAGCGCGAGTCCCCGCCCGCCTTTATGGCTCGCTTGAAATAAAGAAAGATTAAGATTTCAAGACTGCTATCCTGGCATACACCACTCATACATAGGCCAAGAACGTTCCCAGTCGTACAGACCAGATTCCCAGCGCCGCACTCAAAAGCAGCTGGCGCGGAGCGAACGACGTGATGGGAGGCAGTGGGCCCTGCACCCCGCCCAAGAACTTGCGTCTGAGAAAAGGGGAGTAGAGTGAGACCAAGGCTGTGGACAAGAAGCCCGCAGCGCCGCCCAAGTCGTAGTACTTTTCGTTTTGTTGCGGGACGAATATTATTGCAAGCACTGAAATAAGCCGGGTGAGTAGGTTGAGCGTATTTTCAGACAAATATTCACGAGTTTGCAGGGCATACGCGCTCGTAACAGTCGGGATCAGGCGGCTCAGAACCGACATGGCGGCGTTCACAGACAACAGTCGATGATGACGCCAATGACGCGAACAGTAACAGTGTGACAAGGTGTGACCGTTTATCAACTGAACAACGACAATCATCGGGCCTGGTCAAATCTCACTGGAAGTAGTTCGGAACCCAAGGCCACTCCAACACTTGCTGCAGCTTTTTGCTGTGTAGGCCGCGATGCATTCATTCCGAAACGAACGATTCATGAATCATGAATATCCTCATCGCGACTCGCGAGCGCCGAGCACAGAACTTCGAGTCAAGGCGCTTCAATGGAATGGCATTGAATATAAGTATATCGTGAAGGCTCTGGACGCCGAAATCTACTTGTGCAAACGATCGCACGCGGCAACAGCTAGTTACAGTAGCGGCGCTGGCCGCGTTGCTAATCTGTGTCCCACGCGGGATGGAAAACAAACGCCGACTCAGAGCTTATACCAGTGTCACTCTGTCTACGAGACAGCAAGGTCTTACAAAACACATTTTCCAGGTCCTTTCGAAAGGGATGCAAACTTCGTGTCTCTTTTTACTCCCCGGCTTCCATTCATCTGGGATGCTAGTGTGTTAGTGCCGGCGGCTCTACATCTACAGTGTCATTATTCATGCTTCCAGTGTCACTGCTGCTGTCTTCGATGATGCCACTTGAGACAGTCAATCCTGGCCACGTAGCCCGACAGCTTCTGTAGCCGACGATCGCTGCTTTATCAAACCGCCTTCGTCCCTAATAGACGGTGCTCCCCGCCGCTGTCTACACCGACGCCTGGAATCTCTACAGTCATAGGTTAGTCGGAACGCGTTGCTGATTGGCATCCAATGCTGGTGAGAAAGTACACCAAAGTATTTACTTGCATGGTATCCTAGATCTGTTGCAACATGATAACGCCGTTAACGGTTATTATTAAGAAATGCCAACATCCTGCTGGCTATTCCGGAAACGAAACGCCCGGAGTGGAATGGGCCTGACTGCAATCTCAAGTTGTCGCTGTCTTTCGCTCAAGAACTCACATCCTGATGAACGAAGCGGCGAAGCCAACAAAGATTTCTCAAGACAGTACCCGACTTTAAAGACTTTGGACTACCATGGCCTGGCTCCACGCACGATCTTTAGGCGTTTTTTTTCACTCGAGGACAGTGTTGACTGACAACTAGAGGCTTACTATGTAAAGCTCGGCGGATGGAAGGAAGGAAGCTGATTTTAGCCGCGGCCCCATTGAGGAGAACGGAACACGACACAAACAGTAAACTATGCTCGTTTTGGTTCATAGGACCCACATATATAATTTTTTTTTAATTTTCAGAAAGAGGAATTCTTGCGTGACAGATGTGACTGTGCGGAGTCTGAAAGCCTGCGCAATCTGGTCATCGGCTTGGACAGCGAGCACGAATTTCCCCCCTTCAGCAGCTGCATTTGAAAGAATAAGTCTCACTTTAGTCTACAAGAGGATTTGAGTCGTACGTGGTTGACTTTCTCCCGTTTCCTATCATTTCATCGAATGCGATACCCATGTTTACATCCATCCAGGAAAACATTATCGGACTCGGAATTGGCACCGGGGCACCTTCCGTGTGGCCAACAATCTTTTGTGGATATAACTCGGAAAGGCCTGCGGCGTACCCGACGGCACATCAGCAGCCCTCAGGGTCGCGTTTAGTACGCGCGTAAATTGCAAATCATTGTCGTATGGACAATCCACAGCACTATCAGCCCCTTTCATATGCGTTGCATCCTCTCAACCCATCCACCACACCGAAACCTGGCGCGGTAGCTACGGCCGTCCCTCCGAGCCATCGCCGGGAGGGCGAAGAGGAACGTGGTGGGGAAAACGAAAACCCGGGTGCAGGACATGGACATATAAACCAGAAGGAACGCACGCCGGGAACAGCGTCGGCGAGTAAACAAGCGGGGTATGGCGTCCCCCGTTCTGCATGCTTCCGGTATCGAATGAGTAATTGATTTCCAGGACGGGCGACGTGCCGCCCCAAGAACATCAATTCGTCCAAGAAACTGACCCGGCCGGAAAGCGCCGCCCGGGACGACCGCGGGGATCGAAGAATAAAAAATTACAGGACCCTCCGCTTGGCTCCGTCCTCTCTCTACCCGCCCCCGTAATCGGAACGTCTACGACCGGAATGGGTCAGGGAGCAGCGCCGCCGCAGCTTCAGGAAGTCAGTTCACAGAATCAGCAGGTGTGGCCTTTGATTTGTGATTGACAAAGGATTCAGACTTGTTTTAACCCGCCCTGCGCAGTATTACGAATTTCAATGGCGGATGTTGAATCTGTGTGCAGAATTTTATGGTGCCGCGGAAGAACTTGTGGTATGTCATGCTCACGGACTTTTTTCTCATTGGCATCCGTCTCACGCCGGATTGAAGAAAGGGACACCCCCATTGGTCGTTGCCCAATGTTACGGAATGGGCCCGGGCAGCAAAGTTGATCCATTAATGATGCTCAGCGACGCGAAAAGAATATGCGATACCCTTGTGCGTGAGCCAGCCTTCCCTCCAAGACGCGCGACGCCGCTCGTTATCTAACGCGATCCCGGTTGACAGCTTTCAAATCCTAGCCAATTGATCTCTACCCCGCCTCCGCCTCTGAACCCTCCGATTCCGACATTCTACCCTTCCCAAGTTGCTGCTAGCACATCACCATCATCTGCACCCCCAGGCTTACCCCTACAACCACAACCCCAACTCCCGCCACGCCCAAACCGACCCCGACGCCTACTTCCGCTGCTCCCCTCCTCCGGCCACAGTGATCACCAACCCAGGATCCTTCGTCGTGCCCCTTGGCACCCAGACTGCGTATCCGTATAGCTATCCGCCTGGGGGTCAGTATCCACCTGGGGGCCAGTATGCGGGATATTACACTCCGTACCCGTATGCTGGGTATTACCCTCCTCCTCCTACGACGCAGCCGCTGGCACAAGCTGCGGCTCCAGTACAGGGCTCTTCTACTTCCGTCATCAAACCTCCTCCTGCCAGTAACGGTAGCCCGTGGTCGGACGACGAAGTAGAGCGCGTGAAAAAGCTTGCAGAGGAGAGTCGTTCCAAATCCGGGTCCGGAGCGGGGGAGATCGACTGGATTGGGTCACGAAAGAGTGGGGCCCCGGACGCTCAAGGTTCGTTTTCAATCTCGTATTTTCCTACCGAGAGCCGGATTTGTTCGTGGAACTGACCGACTCGTCGTGCAGGCACCAGATTTTACTGAAGGCAACAGGACTCGGGCTGAAGGAGAGTTCCAGTTCTGCCGCTACAAAGGCGAATCCTAATAAGAGGCGGCGCGAGTCGGATGACCCCAGCACACCTGCCAGCCCTGCGCAACCACCCAACCCAGCTCCCGGCAATGCGAGTACCAAAACCTCGACGTCCACGCCGAGCAACACCGCCACCGGGTCCGGTTCGCCGGCCATGAGCCATACAAACACGACTTCTGGAACACCGGCTGCGTCACCAGCGATGCACAGCTTGCAGCGGCCCCCAAGCGCTTCGCAGCAGCAGCAGCAACAGCAGCAAACCAAACCTGCCACTATGCCGTGGCCGATGCCCACCGTCGCAGTGGCGAATGTCTCGCCTGCACTCACACCCACACCCGGGACCACGCAACAAGGCACGGGTGCGAGCACGAGCAGCTACTACCGACCGCGCCCGTCAGTGAGCGGGCCGACCCCCACTCCCGCGCACCAATTTGGTACCATGACGTATCAGAACGGCCCAGTGGCTCGTAGCCAACGTTCCATACAGAATTTTACATCCCTCGGGACCCAAGTATTGCATCTCTCCGCTCTATTGCTATTGTTCTGTTGCTGTACCACCATACGTATACATAGCTGTGTGTACTTGATCGTTGAAGTCAGAAAAGTAGTATGAATTCAGATATATCGGTATCAAACGTCTAGATATACTATTTGTACCACTATACCCTAGTCTGTAAGTAAGAACTGTGTGCCGATTGGGTGTCTTCTTGGCTCGCTGGTAAGCCCTTGTTCTGAAATGGGAGGGAAGAGGTGAAAACCAATCCAGAGAACGGTTGCGTTTTCGGAAAGTTCCCAGTGGTTGGACTGATGATCGACTTGGACCGATGTTATTGAACCTCTTGAACTCCACTTTAAGCAAGATTCCAAGCTTAGAACGCGCAAATCGTTTCTCATTGACAACTTGTACACAAGAGACTGTACCAGTAACTAATTCCCAACCAAAATCTCCTCAAAATACGAGTCTAATTCGAACACACCTTCCAGACCGACTACGCAACCGATCCAGCCATCCGGGCGAAACACGATCACTGCGCCCTTTGCCTCGTCAACTCCGTACATGGCGTGCGCGCGGCCCTCCGCGTCCCAGTACGTGCGCCCGCTGAAGCCATGAACGCCGAGCACGTCCGCGACGCCGTTTCCCGACGCCGCAGCAAGGGTTGTGAAGCGGAATACACGGTGCGCGGAAAGGTGTTGCGGAAGGACGCGGGCGATGCGAGCGCCGTGTGGAGGGTACGCAGCGCGCTTCGAGTGACCGCGGGATTGCCAGTGAAGATGACGATGCTTTTGCAGACTGAGTGCTGCATTTACGGGATGACAAACGACACGCACTGGAACTTTGCTTCGTTCTTCAGGACCTGGTGCAGGCGGACGGGATCGTTGGTACTAGAAGACGCTCAGCGGGATAGCTGAGTAATGAAAACAGACGGACCCGATGGTGGTAAGAAATACGTCAGGCCCCCGCTCGCCTGGGACGATCGTCGCCGCAGACGGGTCGCTGCGAGCCGAGTTGATGACGCTCATGGCTAACAGTGATTCAGTCGACAGCATATGCTGAGAAAAAGAGGATCAGCTTACGATACGAGATGCCTGATAGCAAGATTCAACAGTGCCGGCTGGTAAGACATCAAACGAACCTAATCCAAGGGTGAATAGCCGGACGTTGACATCGGTGTACCATTCAGTCAAGATGTCCCTGCTAAAGCTGAACAAAGGGGCATATGCAAATCGATGCAAACGGACCGCGGGTGCTCCTTGCGGCCCGCGAATCGTGGTGGGTATTGCCCTGAAATCAATGTGCTAATCACCTTGTCGTATTCGATTACCTGATGGGCGCAGGGTTAACGACGGGCAGAATGAAGTGGAGAAGCTCGACCTGTTGCACACTCGGCTTGCGTTCTTGAGAGTAGGAATCGATGAGGCACTTTTGCCAAGGCCCAAGATATTCAACTGCGTCAAAGTGAGATGATGAATCTACGCTGAAAAGGGATCGCATACTGCAAGCTTCCAGGATAAGTTCACAGCACTGGATGGTCAATATTATCATCTCAAGAAATACGTATGGAATTGACTTACTCATTCACCCCAGTGTTTAGTCCTTGAGCCGATCCCGAACTGTGTGTATGGCAGGCATCTCCAGCAAGAAAGACTCTGTCCTTCGTAAAGAACGTTTCCGCAATCGCCTGGCCAATACCATAGATAGTGAACCAATCGACCTGGAGGAACTCGACCTCAAATGGCTCGAGCGCCTGTACCGCCTCCTTAACAGCGACCTCCACTGTCACGCCATCGACCCCGCCGTACTTCTCCAGCAACGCCTGAGAGAAGACGTACCCGATGCGCGTGAGCCCGTTGTCGACGGGGCACCAGAGAATCTGCCCGTGGTTTTTGCTGTCGATGCTGTTGAGGCAGCGCGGGTTGGGCATGTTGGTCTTGACGCGTGCATCCATCCGGATCCAGCGGTGCGTTGTGCGCTCGCCGGCGAAAGGGATCCCGGCGAGAGTGCGGACTGTGGATTTGCCGCCCTGGTGACATTTCAGAGCACGTTCGGATGTGAGGGAAGAAACAATACATCGGCTCCGACAAGATATTTTCTGTGAAGATTGCAGCCATTGTTCGTCAGAAGTTGAGAATCCTCTCACGTCTTGATTTCAAAGACTTGATCCTTTTCGAGATCTCTGGCGCGTACCGTGACTGGATATCCGTCGGGAGAACTCTCGTCGATAGTGAAACCCTCGATGCGTTGCTGTAAGTGCTGCCCGGCGTTATTTTCTTCTAGTGCCTCGGCAAATTGCTGCTCCGTGAGACGCTGGCGAACATGGAGTCTATGTGGGCGTCAGGAGTGACCCCGTCGGTCAGAAATAGTGCGAGCATACGCAAACTTGTAGAAAGTATCGCCCAGTTGGTCCATCCGGCTCCCAAACATGAGGCCACCTGCGCTGCGTCGTCCACTGCGCGGAATGAGGAGCACGATCTCAAGCGAGTGAGCCAACCCACTCGCGGAAATGCAGACCATTGCGCGTGACGACGCCAATCTGCAAGAGACGCTCGGCCAGGTCAAGCTGGTCAAGCATTTCGATGGTACGAGGCCACATGGTAGTGGCCCGTCCGTAACAGGGCATAACTCTTTTGTCCTCTTGCTCTGAAAGACCATCAACAGGCTGTCCAATGGATGTAGACGCACGAACCCATGAGATATGGATTGCATCCAAACCGGGCGAGCTGATAAGCAATGAGACTGCCTACAGGCCCTCCGCCTACGCTGGAAAAATGCGGATAGGACCTTGGTATTTGGCTGAGGGTTGTGCTCACACTACTGCGTCAACTTTGAGAGGTGATTGGGACATTTTCGTGCAGTTTGCGCGCAGTTAAAGATATAGAGACGGGCCGGCCGCCGAGACCGGCGAATGCGATGAAAAAGTTGCCTTCGATGCTCGGGATTTACATCGCAGATGTCTACATGTACTCTTGCAGGCGCTCTTTGAGATATTGCTGCGAGTCCACCGGAATCGGGAAGCCTGGAACCGGTTCTCTGGAGCAGCCGTTAGCACGAACTCATGGGTGGGTACCGGAAACGCACTCTCGGACCTGCCAAACGTCCTCGCTGCTCTTTCCGAGGCGGCGTTTAGCCCACCAAATCGCCTTTCTCCGGATCCACGCGTCGCGTCGCTCGTCCATGGCCATCCACTTGAGACTGAGACAGAATTTGTACTCTGCCCATTTCTCCGAGCAGTCCTCGCGGAGGGTGCCGTATCTATACATGGATTTGACGAGGTTCCGAATGGCTGCGGTTGAAGTTAGAAAGACAGAAAAAATAAAAGTCAAGAGACGAATACCATTGCATGCAAAATAAGTGTCGAGGTGGTTTGTGCAGGAAGGAATATCCGTCGGAGTAGGATATAACCTGCGCAGGTACCACTCTTCCTGCTTTACGGCCGACTTGAAGTCTGTTCTCAAGTCGGTCGAGGTCGACATTTGGCGGATCAAACTCCAGCCCGACGTTTGTTCCGTTACTCTCGAATGAACCGTATCAAGCCTGGTATACCGATGCACAATACCAGCAGGATACATGATACTTATATCTACTACACACATACATCAACGCAATGGGCCCGACCGACCACCGCTCCTGCAGCTTCAAGAGCGCAGTTGAGCCTCAAATGGGAGCTGAATGCCCCACCCTCCGCCGCTCCTGCTGCTCCAAGAGCTCAGTCGAGCCTCAAACCTGCTCCTGCTGCTTCAAGAGCGCAGTCGAGCCTCAAAAGGGAGCTGTATGCCCCACCGTGCGCCGCTCCTGCTGCTTCAAGAGCGCAGTCGAGCCTCAAGAGGGAGTGTGCCCCACCTCCCACCACTCCTGCAGCCTCAAGAGCGCAGTCGAGCATCGAACGGGAGCTGCGTGCCCCGCCCCCTGCTCTCTGGCGCTGTACCGACGCCCAGAGAAGCATCGACCTCCCGGTCTGCCATGAGCGTCGCCCAGGGGCCCCAGGACGACGGGGACATCCCGCAGCGCCTGTGGCGCATCTCGGCAGCGGTTCGCCCTTTGTGGGACCCCCCCGCTGGCCATCCCCCCGGACAACGACGGTGCCGCCCTGATCCCTCATGTGGGACCAGGGTGTGCTGCACCCGGCTCTGGCGGCGCAGCGGCTGGCGAACTCGGGTCGTCACCCGACTGGACCCGAGCACCGTCGAGTGCCTTCGCGGCAGATCCGCGTGCGCCGCAGTCGGCGTCCGAAGGCTGCGCTCCACCGGCGCGCGATGAGGTGGAACCGCCCATTGTCCGCGGTTCGGATGCGGCGCGCTCTGCCCAAGGGCCTCCGGCCGACGCTAATGCCAATGCCACGGATGGCGGCCGCACATCGAGGGCAACGATCTCCCTCGGTGGAATGTCGCACGGGCACACTCGGGCAGCGCTCCCACTCGAGTCGACAGCCGGAACGACGCGCGGGACGCCGGGACATCGGCTGCCCCGATGGCCATGCGTTGCGAGCTCGCGTAGGTACGCACGATCAACTACGTATCATGTATTGGAACATATATCATGGGTTTACGTTGAAATGCACGAGTCCCGACTTCCACTCGCTCCTCAAACCTTACGACATTATGCTCTTCGCTGAGACGGACATGCTCCGGGTGAGGAAGACACGGCCAGGTGCCGCGAGGGTACACATTCATTCCTTACCCCGTAAGCCCTACCTGCAGACCAACAGGCGAGGGGTGGTGTGGCCGCCCTGATTCGGGATGGCATCGAGTTCGTGCGATCTGATCTCTCCTCCCCAGACATTCTCGTCCTGGACCTGGGTTTCCTATGGCTAATCGGCGCCTACATCCGCCCACGACGTCGAGATGGGAAATTGGACGGACGTTGCTCCCTTTGAGCAATTCTGGGAGACTGTGGCGTTGTGTAGCCAGAGCGACGACAAGCCCGTGACAGCACTGACCGATATCAACGGTAGAATTGCGTCCAAGCAGGTCCCAAGGTTTGAGCTTGCATTCCCCGAATTCTAGTGATGACAAGTCCAATTCTCGGGGCAAGGAGATCCTGGCCGAGTGCGAAAACTTCGGGCTCTGTATCCTCAATGGTACCTCCCTCGAGACGTCCTTCGCGGGGCGTCTTAATCCTGGCAACCCGGCGGCGAGTCGACGATCGACTTTGCAATGGTGTCCGATAACTTGCTCCCCCGGGTCAAGTCCTTCCACGTAGAACTCCCGGCACCGGATCGGACGATGACTGGTCTGATCACTCT
>QVIE01001012.1:0-27556 GCA_013387415.1 Panellus pusillus | reverse complement strand
GCCGGCCATACAATGTAATCACTCCGGATCCAGGAATTACATAAGCGCGAAGTTGATGTCTCTCTCACTGGCAGAGTCATACCACGCCTGACTCTCTTCTCCGGCGCCAACTGCCCCCTGTGCGACGTACGTTCTTTCCCCCTTCCCCTCCCCCCCCTCCCCCTCCCTTCCCCACCCCTTTCTTACCCCCTCCTCTCCCCTCTCCTCTTTTTCCAGCTAGCGAAAATCGAACTCGCCCACATCAGACGCTCGCGCCCCTTCGTGCTCGACACGGTCGACGTCCACGCCCCGCAAGGCCAGGCGTCGGAGTGGCGGAAGAAGTATGTGTATTGGATCCCGGTGCTGCACCTAGAGGGCCGGGAGGTGCTTAAAGGGCGCTGGGATCGGGAGGACGTGAGGAGGGTGCTTGAGGGATGGGATTCGGAATCGGAACGGAATTTGTCGGACTCGAAGACGGAGGAGAAGGAGAAGGGGGAGTGAGCGCCGTGGAGATGGGCGGCGACGGGGCGGCGGGACGCGGCGGCGGCGACGGGGCGGGGAAGACGATATTCCGTCCGAGGTATGTAGTACTGTCACCCTCCAAAAAAAAACATATGCATTCTACCGACCGACTGACGCGCCTCGCAGCTCCTCCCCTTCTTCGCCGCGCCCTCCCCATGGCCCGCGCACCACTGGGAGCCCGCCGGCATCTACACCCCGCACCTCCCCGACTCCACCCCCCTCGGCGCCCCCACCCCTCCCTGGCCACCACAAGACCCCACCCGCATCGGCCCCAGGTGCTTCAACTGCGCCTCGCCCACACACCTCCTCTCCGCCTGCCCTTACCCCGCAGACAAGGCGCTCGTCGCGCTCTCGCGGCAGATCTTCGAGTTCGAGCGTGCGGTGAGGGAGATGAGGATGAGTTTGGGGCGGGGCGCCGAGGAGCCTGAGGGAGGCCGCGGAGCGGGGCGAGCGCGCGGGGTGGGCGGGGGGGTACGTCCCGGGGAGGGTGAGCGGGGCGCTGAGAAGGGCGGTGCGCTCGCGGTCTTGGGGTGGGCCCGCTTCGTCAGAAGCAAAATCAGAACCAGAGGATGAAGAATTCACCGCCGGGAGGAAGACGAGGACAACGACTACGAATGGCTGGCGAACATGGCGCTGTGGGGGTACCCACCCGGGTGGGTCTCCGTCGTGGACCCGCGTGCGCGCATGCGTGCGCGCATCTTGCGCGAGCGGGATCCGTTGGCGGCGCGCGACGACCACGAGGAGGCGGAGGAGGAGGAGGAGGTGATGAAGATATGGGGCGAGGACGGGGCGGAGGAGGATGTTGTCATTTCTGGTTCTGGCCACGACGGCAGTGCAACTGAGGAAGCCGCCGCCGACGAAGAGGAAGAGGACCACGTGACGCCGCGTCGCTGGGCGCGCTACCCCGCGACGCACTTTGCCTGGGACAGGCTTACAGTTTACAACGGCGTGCTGCTCAGCCAGCGGCACCACAATTTTGCACCGCGTGCGTTGCCTCCCCCGCCCCCGCCCGAGCCGGCGTGCGCGCCTCCTCCACTTCCACTTCCGCCTATGCCCCCGGATATACTGCCAGTGAAAGATTCAAGCTGGCCGCCCCGTGCCGCAGCCGCGCCTCCCGCTGCAGAAGTGCCAATATCAATATCCCGGTCCCCGCCGAGGCAGCAAGGGGAGAAGGTGGAGGTCGACGACGGGGAACTTGAGGCGGAGATGGATTTTTCGGACTAGGTCGCCTTCCATGTTATACTTACTTTATCATCCATCCAAGCACATCCGGGTTGTATCATCTCATCTCATCTCATCTTAGCTCGTGCGTATGTAGTAGTAGGTATTTACGAAATGTAGAACGAATTCGCAGAGCCCGCAGTGCGTACGGACTTAGTCCACGTAGACGTGTCGCACTTTCGGCGTAGACTCATAGACCAGTACTAGTAGCACCGTACGCGGTGCGCACGGCTTTGATCGCCGATTGCCATCAAACCTCAGGCCTCAGCACCACTGCTACTGTTGTCGAGTCTAATTTCGGCGCGTCGGCCGCGCGCAGGTGGCAATACGAATGCGTTTTCTCTCTTCCTGAACGGTACCGGCGAAACAAAGGCGGCATTCTCATCTGCAGCTCAGGCCTCGGGCTCCATTCGTCTTATCCTCTCCGGGGCTCTTCCTCCGTGTTCAATGACAATCACTTGCTTGAGAATACACTATGTACAGATACACTTTTTGCGATTCGGCTTTTGCTTCATGCTTCATGATCAATGCTCCCCCTCCTTCCCCCCTCCTTCCCCTCCTTCCCACCCCCCTCCCTCTCCGCGCGCTCCCTCTCCACCTCCCCCGTCTCCCTCAACCGCGTAAACGTCTCCTCCCCCGGCGCGATCGTCATCTTCGTCCCGTACCGCACCTCGGGCTTCTTGTACAGCTCGCTGCGCTGCGCGCGGATGAGGTCCAGCTCGTGGTCGAGCAGGCCGTGCCCGCCGACGGGGCCCCAGTAGGTTATGCCTGCGAGGGAGCCGAGGATGCTGCGCGCGGAGGGTTAGATGTGGTTAGAGGAGCGAGGAGGGGAGAAGGGAACGCACCAGGTGCGACGAGGATGGAGAGGTAGAAGCGGTATTGGGAGTACCACTTGGGTGCTGGAATACAAGATAAGCTTCTCCCTCTTTTAGAGAAAGATAAGAAAAGCTCACTCCACCCCGCAACAGTCGCACGCGAATCAGCCCACCAAAGCGCAGTGAACCCCGCCCACTGCGCAGCGAGCGCCATAGTCGGATCCAGCGCGAGGGTGGGCCACGCAAACAGCACAGGCGCCGCGCCCAGCGCGAGCCTCTTATACCCCTGCGCGCCGCCGAGCCCCGCAAACTCCATGCCCCAGTGCAGCGCGCCGAGGAAGGAGAGCATGACCGCGCCGTAGGTGACCTGCACGTTGAGCGCCTGGTCGAGGATCGTGATAGCGACGCCGGGTCGATGGCCGTGATCTGCCCGGCGGCGGCGAGGCCCGCCTGGTGCGCGAGGTACACCGTGGTGAGGGACGCGCCGACGTAGGGTATGCCCCCCGCGAGGCCGAACGCCATGACGGGTTTCGGGACCTGCGAGGCGACGGCGCCGGTGATGCCGAAGAAAGCCGGCCTTGTCGCGACGCCGTAGACGTTGGCGCCGGCGATGGCTTTTGCGAGGTCGGACGTGGCGGCGGAGGCTTCCTCCTTGATGTTCTGCCGCGCGTGCGCAAAGTCTTCGCTGCCGGGTTTGAGTCCGGGGTAGCTCGCCACGCCGCGAATGGGTTTGAAACGATAGCGCTGCGCGAGCGCCTGCGGGCTGCGATTGAACGCACTGCGTAGAGGACGAGCGAGGAGGGTGTTCATGGCAAAATGTATACAAACCTCGCATTGGGTTCGCCAGTATATAAAGCACGCGTGATGTCATACCTCGGTCATAGACAACAATCGCCCCCTATTTACCCCACGGCCCATCCAGCCCCGCGAACCGCTCCAAGACGCTTGCCGCCATCCCGACCGCGACCTGCTCGTCCCCGTTGCGCAGCCCGGCCATCGTCTTTTCCGTGTATTCGTCCAGCGGCATCCAGTGCTTTGAGAGCATCGCCGACGTGCCTTGTTCTGCAGGGCAATCAGCGCGCGATTTCTTTCTGTCCTTTAAGGCGTACCGTCGTGCAGTTCAGATTCAACCAGCCTACGCGCCCGAGTCGTGAGTAGCCGCGAACCAATCAAGAATACTCACGGCGGGAGAATCTCCACGACCTTCACATTCGTATCCTTCAGCTGCGCGCGGAGCGAGATGCAGAAGCTCCTTAACGCGGCTTTCGACGCGGAGTAGTTCGGCACGTGCGGCGCGGGCATGAGCGCCAGCCCGGACGTGATGGGGATGATGAACGACGGGCGGCCTTGGGCCTACAGGAGTCTGAAGGAGTCGGAGCGAGGTGAGCAGACAGACGTACGCTGAGCTTGAGGAAGTGCGGTAGGAGTAGCGAGATGAGAGTGACGACGCCGACGTAGTTCACGTTGATCTCTCTGACGATGGCTGTTGAGAATAATCAGCAGTCGCACGCGTCCAGCAGCGACCGGCGACCACTATCCACATTGACCGCCTCGGGCTTCAAAAAATCAAACTGGTACTGCACCCCAGCCGCCAGCACGACCGCGTCCAACTGCCCTCATCACCCCAATCAGCTCTCCCGATCAACCCCAGTTCGAGTCGCGCACACGCACCTCAGGATACGCCCCCACCACCCCCCGCACCTTACCCTCCAGCGCCCCCGGGCCTCTCCGCGCCTCGACGTCGATCCGCACCGTCCTGAGCCCCTTCCCTCCAGCTCCGCGAACCGCTCCGCGCGCCGCCCCGCCGCGATCACCGTCGGCGCGCCGGGCAGCCGCGCGAGCGCGAGCGCCAGGGCTCGCCCGATGCCCGAGGTCGCGCCGACGACGAGGATGCATTTCGCGGTTTCGATGGTGGGTGTGGGCATTGTGCTGCAGGCTGCAGGCGAGGTGATATTAGGTGGCGATGTGGGAAGACCAGCTCCTTTATATATACTGTACGCCTTTGGGTCTAAAATGAGCGCGGGCTACGTGGTGCCCTCGCTGAGAGCCGAGAGGGGAAGACGCGTTTACATGTTTGGCAACTGCATGGAAGGAAGGAAGGAGGGAGACGGAGGGAAGGCGGAGAACCCGCGATAAGAGCGGCGGGCTTGGTCGGCGCACTCTTACACTCAAGCTTCTCCAAGAACCTCATGCATCAGCCAAATTCTGAGTCCTTACTTACTTCTGAATTCACTGGTGCCAACTCAGTACTCAGCCTCCATCAAGGTCTGGCGCCATCGACATCTGCTGTCTCGAGTCGGAGTTGTGTTGTGCTTCTCCTTGCTCAATGCTGGCGTTCCGACGCTTAAGCCTTACGGTCGCGGAGGAGAGGACGTTAACTGCAGAGAATGGGCAGAGAATTGGTCAAAGTCGAAATCCGCGGGATAATCGGACGTCTGGCACGGTGTGGATTCGCCGGCCTTGTAGAGTTGCTTACATATTCAATGAGCGCAAAAGGGCTGGACGGATGTAGGCGGCAGGAACAAGTTATAACGCGTCGATGCAGTTGAATTCAGACGCATACAACGCCCTGAGTGGACAGGAAAGTATCCGGCGAAGTGGGATTGAGTGGGTATTCGACGCCAGGGGTTTAGCTTACTGTAAAGTCCTGTAGCTTGGCTTATGCGTAAGGTGAACGTAGCGCCTGGATTAGATTCAATGAGATGCTCCACGGCAACGAAATGACTAACCACGTAGGTGGGCGCAAGTTACAGTACACCTGAAAAAGACGCGTCAGTGAGGTTCGGCGGCAAGGAAGATGGGATGCACTGGACCGCTCGCTGGGTTTGACAGTGCGTCAGCCCCGGGTGTCCATTCTTGACACACGCACCCAGCGAGTACGCCATGTTCAAGGGCTGTGTTCAAGTTGCGATGATTGGGCAGAACTTAAGCTTGATGTGGCTGTGCAAGCCGAATGATGTCCGCTACATTGATTTGTTGAGATCGTTTTACTGCCCTCGCCGGGTAAGATTGTAAGCTACAGTGAGCGCCTCAGAACACATACTCCAATTTACCATTTTTAATGGAAAAAAAATCATGGCCGGCCCAAGTGGCGTGAATAAAGTAGGCCACTTTGCCGGCTATTGATCATCAATCTGATTATCGGCTTAACGGATTGCCGTCCGTAGCACGGCTTAAGCTTGCGCTAGTTTCTCTTATTTCACAACGAAGGGATTGATTTATCTCGCGCTGGCAGACGCTCGTGCCTCGCGCCCGCCATTTACCGCTGGAAAAGGACCGCGCCTTCGCAATGACCCGGCATCGCAGCCCTTTCTTGCACCATCTCGAGCTCTTACCTTTGCCCTCGCATCATGGTGTACCCCCAGGCTCTACCACTGTGGCTACCTGATCATGACATTGCCTTCGACATCTGTGGTGCATGCTTGCGACGCGGGTACTGTGTCGTATAATTGGTTCCGAAGATTCATTGTGAGACAGGGCCGCGGATGCAAAAATGTCTCGGCCCCTATGTCCCGGAAGTGTATAAAGAGTCGGCCTCTCTGCATTCATTGCTCCCTCATCTTCTATCTCAACTACCACCACCACCACTACCACATGTCTCCCATCCCCTACTATCTCAACAAGCTGGCCCTCCGGGGCGAGCTCGATGACCACAACACCAAGGCCACCATGGATCCCATCCTCTACATGCCTCAGAGGGGACCCACCGAGGGTTGGGTGATCTGCTCCATCATCGTCTGCACCGTCCTCATCGCGATCTTGGTCTACACATCGTGGACCGCGATACTCGATGTACGTCACAAATAAATCCTTCCGTGCATCCCTCAATTCTGACTGCGGCCCCTTTCTCGCTTTAGGCCAACAATCCGGACGACTATTTCGACGAGATCATCTGCTCTGAGAAAGACCGCTTGAAACCCTACAATCCCCTTGAGCTGGCTACCATCGCCGCCCACCGGATCGAGATCAACAAAAACATCATGAACGTCAAAAAGAGGGCGCGTCTCCTTGCCAGGGCGCGTACGCAGAAGGCGGTGCGCGACTACAAAAATCGCATGGTCTACACGAAGTACAAGTGCGACACCCGCGTCAAGGACCCCCTCCGCGTTGATTTCCCCTCCTACCTCACCGAGGACGCCCGCGGACGCGATGGCTACACGCGTTGCATCGATGTAGCGAAACACAACGCCGCGGTGGACAAGTACAATAAGGATGTTGCCCCGTACGAGCAGCGCATTGCGCACACCATGCGCAAGTGCGATGTCACCAAGTCCGAGGCCATGGAGGTGCCGGGCTGGCCGCGTCTGAGCCAGTTTATTCGGGGTTACTAGAGGAGGTGAGGAGGGTGGGACGTGGTGGGCCCGCGGTGCCGGAGGTCGAGGTACGCTTTTTCCTTTCCGTCGCAGTCATCCTCTTCGACATGGTGTCGATCAGTACTAGCAAGAAAACTCGGCGTCTGCTCATGCCCGCGGAAGAATATATAGTGTCCTGCGAGATGGCAGTCCAACACTTTGTTGGACTTCACTCTGCAAACCCCGGCACTGGATTGCGCATCGAGTCCGTACCATCCCGGGAAGGGCTATTCCGCCCTAAACTCATTGGATGGCACCTCGCCATGTCCTCAACGAGTGTCGGTTGGTAGACGCGTTGGACTGCGTTGGAATCCGATGGATGGAAGGCTTCGTCCGGCCGGACATTCCACACGTACCGAGCTCAGCGCCAAAGAAAGAGCATACATACCAATGTTACAACATACATTACCACAACATAAACGGGATTACTCTAGATCTATGCGAACCTTACTGTCCGTGCTCGCAGTTCGGGAGGCGGGGAGTCTCTTTCTGAAACCGCAGTACTCGAGCTCGAGCTGTCCGAATCGGAATCGGACGACGACTCGGGTCGCAAATCGAACACCAAACGATTCCGTCGTTTGGGCCTTTTAGCTGGGTATTCCGTTCCTGCGGCAGACTCCTCTTCAAGGTCGCGTCTCCGCTTCTCGGTTGGACGCTGGGACGGTCCCGGGCTGGGGAAGCGAACCATTCGTTGGGCGGGAGGTTCCACGGAGGTGATTTCAGGCATCGACACGTCCGCGTCGTCCTCCGGCGGTGCAAGTTTGACGAGGGGAATGTCCAAGGCTGGGAGGTTTGTGGGGACGTGTGTCAGGAATTTCGGATTCTGTGCAGCGAGTGAGATGTAAGTAAGTTGAACATGATAGACGGAATGCCCACGGCGATGAAGTCCCGCATGCCCTTCTCCTCCAGCATCTTCGGGACCTTTCCGCTGTCTTTGAAGATGAGCCGTCGCGTAGCCATGGTTTCCTCTGCTGTGCCCCGTATGGCGAGCGTTTTCACTGCGAAAAAGACGGTCATTGAGTTGATGTTGAAAAAGGCAGAAGCTCTCGATGCGCACCACTGATGCGCTCCTTCTTCTGCCCGATACGATGGCACCGTTTGATCGCTTGACTTTCAACATCCGCGCGCCAAACAGGTTCACAGAAAATAACGCGGGATGCACTGATAAGATTCCTGCGCAACAAAAATCAGGTTGAACATGCGTGCACAAACACGAAGTCTTACAAGCCTCGAGCTCCGTGCTTGAGCTGCATGAGAAAGACCCGGTATTTTGGGGACGTCTCGAAGGTTAGGACAAACTGTTCGCGAACGCGCCGCGGAATTTGTGCCGAGAAGCGGAGAAAATCGACACCAACCAATTCGAGCGCATCCCCAGTATACGCAAGGGTCAGTTCAGAATCAGAGAAGATTAAGAACTTCTCGTCCGAGTAACGTAGCACCTGGAAGAGGGAAACATGTGTGACTACTTCTCGGAGGCCAGTGTCAAGCTTAGACGAACCAACCTCTTCGATGATGAAGTTAAGTTTACTCGACGCCGACGAACCGAGACGCGTGCTTGCAATAGGAGAGCTCGCTACAAGCGCAGATGGACGGTTTTCAACATTCCGAATGGTCGGGAAACCGAATCCAGCGCTCTCGTGTGCAACGAGTTCCAACTCCTTTTGGATCCCTTCGATGATACTGGGCTCCGCAGCCCGCTTAGTCGCCTCCTTTGCCTTCAAGGTGCTGGAGTTTTCAGGCTTATGCCGCACACCTTTCTTCCGGCGCTTCAGCGACTCCTCGTCTTCTTGCCGTCTCAGCACTTCCTGTTTCGCGTTATACTGTCCTATCACGGCAAGAGACTCGCCTGATGTGAGAGGCTTAGCTAGCACCTGCTCACGTAGTACACGCAAGCGGTCGGGGTGCATGTAGCCTGCGAAAGAGGGTTCCGCTCCGTCGACAGTGTGCGGGGTCCGCGTCCACGCTTCGAATATGGATCGCTCGAGGTTGTGTACGCGATAAGGGACGTCCACGTGCAGTTGCAGTGCTTTCCACAGGGGATCCGAGTAAGCTATCTCCCTGTACAAAAGATGCAGCGAATGTATCAGAAGCAGAACTGGGCGGTCCACACAGATGTTTGAGCGCTTCGTTGAACAGTTCAAAGTCTTCTGGGCTCGTGGATGGCGGTAGCTTGCTTCGGGCCTTCTCGGACCTTTCGATTTGGTCCTTGGTATTGTAGAAATTGTCGTCGACTCGCCAAAACATGAGCCTGATTGAGCGATTTTGTGATATGCACGACGGCGTACTGTTTGCAGACTTACTGTGACATATTCTGAATCGTTTCTTGCAGAAATTCCGCATTCTGAATACCAATGAGCGTATCAAAACCAGGAGGTCAGAAGTTTAACCATGACATACCTGAGCATGGAACATGTAATCCTGTCGTACAAAATCACGTTGATTAACTCCAGACCAGAGTAACAAAAGGAAAGGAGAACAAACCTGGTCCTTCCGTTCCGTCGAAATCGCATTCCTCGCAATTGTGGCCTGCATCGCATTGTAGGACTTGATACTGAGGGGATCAAGATCCAGCAGAACTAGTTCAGAGACGACTGGCGGCAGGACTACTTCTTCTTCCACTGCTGTAATTCTTACATGCCATTAATCAGATAATCCAGATAATATTAGAGGATAATTGAACATAGTATGTGCTCACCGATGCCGAATCATGACAGACGCCATTAGTTGTTGCAAAATCTCGACAGCACCGATACGTGGACCGCACTTGTCGAGGAGGGCGTCTTTGAGGTGCGTCTTGATGATATTTGCGTTGGCAAGCAGTTGCGGCACGCCGACAAAATGCGCAATCATGTTGCCCAGCTGTGTTAAATCCTGGCCGTCGTCCTTGTTCCACACGCGCGGAGGCGACTCCGATACTTTGGAGTCCGTGTCCTCGATATCGTAGGGTTCCGGCTCTTCCGAAGGCGCACGTGAAAATTCCAAATCGCCGACCTTGCCCGATGCCAGTGAGTCGTCGTCAAAGTTGGCTAAGTTCTTGCCGAGATTGAGTCCAAGAAGATTTGTCGTCGGCGTGCCGGTGACGATCCATCGCCGCTCAACGCTCAAACTTTTGACGAAGGGCGTCAGTCTCGTCGTGAGAGACGCGGATACGTGTCCTTCGTCGATGACAAGGCGTTTCCATCGGATTAGCCGCAATGGAGAGCAGTCCGGGGGTTTGCATACACATCTGGGGACACGCACTTGCCCGGGGTACTCGGGACACTTGCAAGGTTTCCACGTCGGTTTACCTTGCTTTGTGGCGGTGAATCCTGGGTCAAACATGAGTTGGATCCAATAATCTACGGAAAGAAACCAACGATCAATTGGCATCAGGATCAACTATTCGCGGCGGATGAGTTAGTGGTCGCAGAAGGCGGCAGGAGCAACGCACATCGTATTTCGAGGCAAGTTCTCGCGCAGACGGCATTGCACCATTGCCATCGAGAGACAGAACACGAAGCGGATGCTCACAATGGCGCAAACACTCGTTTTTCCATTGCAAAAGCAAATTTTGAGGGACTGCAGAAAAGGCCAATGAAAAGACGCGAAAAAAAAGGTTCCATAGACGAACCGATCACGAGGGTTGCGGAAGTGAGATACAGTAGGCGTGTTTCGTCGCTCTGGCGCAAACCCGGCCGTTGCTTCTCCACCCGGTCGTTGTCTATTGGTTCGTGCTGGCAGCTTAGATAGAACGGGACATTGTCTGCACGAGGACCGGCGAAATGCGGAAGTTTCTCTAAATCATCCCGGAGACCGGCATAATACTCCACCGCGGCCTTCGGAATGAATTCCATCGGTTTTGTAGTCATGCAGTGCAAAAGCAGCTCCACGAGACGAGGCACACGGGGCTTTGATGTAGTGTAGAACCTGCCGCCCTTGGTGCGTGCACGCGCCATCCCGAACTCGGCTGAGGGAAAATGGCGGAACGCGAGTGGGGTGAGCACAGGACGTGCCTCAATGATCGAAGGCTCGGGCTCTGAAAGCTGGTGTAGTGTAGATAAGACTAACGCCAATGTTATGACGGTTTTCCCAGTACCTTTTCAAAATGTCAGCCTGTGGTTGTAAAACAAAAAGACGAGCCATGACGTGCCCAGTTCTTCGCAGAGAATACCTCCTCGGCAGGGTGCCACGCGCGGGTGCTCCAGAAGAAGTTCCAGTGTCCCGGGTTGCAGAAACATTTCCTTGTTGTCCAGACCGACGACAGGGAAAAACAGTGGGTCCGGGTCGTCTCGTAGATCCATTTCTTTATGAAGCATGGCAGCAACAGAGCGGCGCTGATACTTGTAGAGTTTAGAGCGCAAACCCAGACCGTCGAGGTCATCTGCGAAGTCCAAGAGACGACGCATCACCGGGAGGGAAGTCTCCATCAGGCGCGGTTCTGGAGAGGGCAGAGTCTCATAGATCTCTGAGAGAGTCCTGCCCTGTATAAATGTATTCTAATCATGCAATTGCAGCAGGGGTTCAACTTGACTTACAGGTGGCGGGGCAGGAGGTTCCGGAAGTTCTCTTGCGTTCCAGCACTCAGCGCTTCGGCATATCCGTGGCAATAGACGAATCAGATAACTTCTGGCATCCCGCACGACTTTAAACTCCCGAACGCGCAGCTGACCGTGCACGCCAGGGAGATCATACGGGATTAAGTAGGTTCGCACAATGATAGTGTTGCTCTCGTGCAAGCAGTATGAGGCATGTATGAACTTTTGACGGACCAGAAAGCCAATTTCCGATATGAGTGTGTGATCCTTCGCCGTGTCCACCAAAGATTGGGCTAGTAAGTCCTCCGCGAAAGCCTTCCATCCGTCTTCAGCGACTGTTTGGTGCGATCGTATCCGTTCAATCGCGTCCGGCCGTATAGCAATTGCGAGGGTTCCGTATGCGAGATAGTTCCTGAGAGAGAACGGGGAGGGTTTCCCCTCCATGCGTGGCTCGCGACGAGTTGCTCAAGCTGTTAACGTGCCGCTTACCCGAATGGGACGACTCTAGACCGTGACCATCTTTTCACTGTCATGCAAACTTGGATTGCTCTACGACACGGCTCCAGCAGAGATCCCTCGTTTCTTCGGCAGGACAAATGCTGGTCCCCGCTTATTCTTGCGGTCCAAGTCAACCGCGAGTAAGTCTAAACCCAAAGCCAAAGTGCAGGACCCGCCCCAGCCTGCACCAGCGATCGACGAATTGACTTGGGTGGAATACCTCAAGATTCGGCGGCGGCGGCGGCAATTGCAAACGGTTTGCAGTAGTGCCCGCACGCGAATAAGGGATTGACTTAGTTATAGGCATTCACGATTCCTTGCGCAATGGTCGGCTTTTTTGGCGGGTCCTTTTACTTTGGATCACTGCAGACGGATCCTACGAAACCCATAATGGTGGGAGATCTCAGGTGTGATAGATTCAGGGGAGCGGAGACTAAAACAATGTACGCTGCAGGGTCTCGACCCCATGATGTTCTACGGCGGCTGCACACTCCTCTGCATGGGTGCGTTTGCTTCTACGCGTGATATACCAATCTGCTCAAAGGCACCTCACTCTCAGGCGCGGGATTCCTTGTTGGCCCCAGCATCGGATCTTCCGTCTGGCGGCTCAGAAATCGGAATGTCATCACCAAAATTGACGCGCGCGATCGCGAATTTTACACGCACATAGCGAAAAACCGTGTTGACGCTTCACTCCAGAGCGCGACCAATCCCATTCCCGACTATTATGGTGCGCTCAGTAAAGCTCGACCGTACTGATATCTCGCTCACCATCCGTGTAGGAGAGAAAATTGGTTCGCTAAGAGATTATAGACAGGTACCAACGTATCTCGCTGGAGAAAACTTATATGACTGATACATCTCCCTACTAGTGGCTCCGAGACCAATCCAAATACCGGAAGAAGGCCTCGCATACGGTGGATGAGCTTTGACATCTGTAGTGAATGTCTGTGTAGAGGAGTAGTATTATCCATCGCTTCCTCATTGAGGGGCGTTCCCTTCCCTGCACTTGATCGGACCCCAATGTCCCAAATGCAGGATACTATGCGTTGTCTACCGAATGCCACCTTGCGAATTCCCATGCAGAACGAGCCGCGAAAAGAAGTAGGATAAATCCATGTTTACAACAAGGTACGCGAGTAATCCAGGTAGGTAGGTAGGTAAGATATTTGTCTGCAAGACATGGTGTAGTGGAAGTGGAAGTATAATGGGTAGCTGGTCAAAGCGGGTCCGTGGCGACAAGAGTGCCAGCCTGGCTAGCAGGCGCGAAGGCGTGCAGCCAAGTGCACGAAGAGAGGGATTGTCAAGCAGGAGCGAGCGGATAAGCGATGAATCAGGTGAAAAGGCTACGGAGGACACATCCATCCAACAAGGTGTGGCGTGGCGCGCCTCCGAAATAAGTTAAATAACGGAAGGCCACGGCGACAGGAAGCATGTCAGGCAAATAAATATAAGAAAAGAGAGTGTACAATACAAAGGAGCGTGGCATGTCGGCCGAGGGTGGTGACGCGACAGGGTGGGCGTGGCGGGGCGTGAGACGTGGGCGGCCATGCGATGGGGAGGGCGGGGGGTGGCCATGCACTGATTACAGGCGACGCCCAGAGGGGATGATCTTCTCTCGTTCGGTAAGGCAGGTCCGCGGAACAACGCCCTTGGGCGCGTTGATGTTCCCGACACGTTGGACGAGCGACCACCCGTCCTGGAACTCCTCCAGAACGCGCACAGTCTCGCCGATCGTAATTGATAGCTCATCGGCTAGTGAGGGCATGAACGAATTGCTAACGACCATGAGGCGCGCAGGCGGCAACTCCTCCGCCGTCCCCTCCATCTGCGCGAAGGTGGCATCTTGATGTGCAGCAAACGAGGCAGAGCGCGCAGGGCTAGGGAGGGGCAAGGAAGGAGGAACTTGCGTCGGCATGGGTTTCGCGCTCGGAATTTCCCGCGAGAACGGATTCAATTTCTTAAACGCAGGGGAGTGGGAGGCGTAGGCGGAGGCGTCGGTTTGTGCGGCGGAGACGGCGGCAGTGGGATCTGGCTCGCCAATGTCGCAGTTTTCGCATCGGCCATGTACGACGGAGGAGGGGATCGTTCGCTGGGCGCGTACTTGGAGAGGGATTTATCCCACCCCCGAGAAGACCGCAGCGATTTCTTCGAACTCTTGGATTTCTTGGAACTCGTGGAGGATTGACTGGCCAGATCCGCAGCGGAGCGGTTGGAAATCTGAGGAACCCAGCCGGTGCTCATGTCCGCACCCGGAGTTGATGCCACGACTACAGGGATGAACGCAGGGCTGGGCTTCACGATTCTGTACGCAGACGCGTGCAGGTCGAGTTTCGAGTCGACATCAAAAGTCAGCGCTTTCTCAGACGTGAAGTCGATGATGTTCGACGGTGCTGTTTCTTTCTTTGCGTTTTGCTTTCGCCGCCAGAAGTAGAATACAATGCCTAGTCTCGGCTTATCAGCAGGAGTTATAACAGATCCCGAGCAGGATATCGCACCTAGCAGAATGAGCGCAGCCAGGAGAGAAACTACAACCGCGAGTGCCGTAGTGGACGTTGGGACACCGAGGGAAGCCGCATTGACGGCCTCTGTGGAAGTCGGCGCAGAGTCCACAATGGCGGTCGCACTAGGTGCGACGACAGTCTGGCGACGCTGACGCATCATACGAGCGGGATTATGATGCATGGCTTCGAACGGTCGTCAAAGAAAGGAAAACGAAAGAAAGAAAAGCAAGACAAGGAACGAGGAAAGAAAGCGAATGCCTGTCAGACGGCGTCTGACGCGCTTTTACCCATCTTGATGGTGCACTGTCGTTGATGTCAACAAGTGGTGAAACGTGAGGAAATGCCGAAAAGTGAATTCATCAAACGTATCATCAGAACCGGATCCGGGACGAATCCGGAAGACAGACAAATATACAGTTTACTATAATGTCCCATTGTCTGCTGGGGAAAGTCCCTGCGGGGCTGGAATTCATTTTTTGTGCTTTCCTCACTAGCTTTTCGACCCCGGACTTTTACGGCCTTCATTCTTATACTAGTCCTCTATCTCAAAATAAAAAATCTAAGAGATTGCGCGAGAGGAAGTGAGTGGGTGTGCTGGCCGAGACATCAAGGTCAGTGATCTCGAGTGATCTTGAGCTAAAGGCACTTCTTCTGAGCTTTTTGTTGCTCCTGCAGGCCCCAAAAAATTGAGAGATGATTTATCATATGTAAAATTGTGTCCGCACTTCCCGCTTGTTTTTCCGGGCAGGTGTTAGTGAGCAATAGAGGGAGGTTGCATTTCAAGCGGAGATTGAAAATGCCACGCTGATCTGCTATCTTCTCCCTTGCGTGCAAACATCTGCCCGGCAAAACAAGCGGGAAGCGCGGGCGCGTTTCTACATACAATAAATCATCTCTCAAATTTTTTTGGGCCTGCGGGAGCAAGAGAAAGCCCAGAGCAAGAGCACTGGGCTCGAGATCACTGACCTTGATGTCTCGGCCAGCACGCCCGCTCACTTCCTCTTGCAGAATCTCTTAGATTTTTTATTTAGAGACAGAGGACTACTATAGGAATGAAGGCCGTAGAAGTCCGGGGTCAAAAAGCTAATGAGGAAAGCACGAAAAATTAATTCCAGCCCGGAGGGACTTTCCAGACCTGATGGGAGATATAGTACTGGTAACTGTAGTCCTGGTCACAATGATCCGGGTTAGAGTATACACATCAGAGGTCCACAAGCAGGTTAGATACAGCTCGGTACAATGACCTCGCGCCCTCAGAAGGAACGTAGCTCAGCAAAGCATCACCGATGAGTTTGTCCAAAGCATCCGGCGCAAGCTGCGATACGGCCTCCCCCGAAAGCGCGTGAAACGCCTCCGCACAGATGGCGATGCGCTCATCCCGCGTGAAAGGTACGAATGGCAAAACGGTGGTGACCCGAGACAGAACGGATGCCTAGCCGATCGTGATAAGTATTTATCGGGCTCTGTCAAACAGATTACATATACTTACCCCCATATGTTTAGATACCGGCTGTCTGACCATGTTCATGAGCTGAACATACTCCTCCCTGGACATCAGCTCATCTGGCCGAGCACGGGAAACGTGATGCTCAGATATCACTTCGCTGGCCACATTCGAGGTTCCTAGCCAACATACGTTGCGCACATCGATGCGGTGGCTGTTCGCTTCGAAGGAACAGCGTCCTAGAGCAATACACCATCAGCTGATGTTGACATTCAAGAAAAATGCACACTTGCCTGATTCCCAAGGCATTAGAAGGGACCAGAGTATTTTCTCCTCAACCTTCTCAATCTCCTGAAACACTTCTTTAAATAATTCTTGAAACCGAAAAGAGCGCCACAGAAACCCACATCAAGGACTACGACACATCGCTTGCCCTCGTTCTGAGTGAGAAATTCCGCGAGAGTGCATGTGGTCGTATCCTCAAGGTTTGATTCATCCAATGAGAACGACGGAATGGGAAGAATGAGAGTGGCAGACCTCATATTGGCTCATCGAATAAGCTTGCCAGAGATCGTGAGCCGACCTCAGTGTCGTCATATTGACGGTATGCGTCGGTACCGACAGCAGAGCGCCAACTGGACATCGAGTAATGATCAGACGAAGGAAAAACGCAGATAACACGAACGAAAGCGCACATTTCCGAGCGAGAAGACTCTTGCCGTGTCCGCTGGGACCTGAAAAGGCAGATAACAGCGGTCATAATCATAGAGCGGACAACAGCGTTGAGAGCGCACCACAGAACAGGGCAACCACAGGGAGAACAGACAATTGCTGCGAGTGGATGCTCAGGACCCGGAAAAGTTGCTCCAGCGCGCGGTCCTGCCCGACCAGCTCGTACCGCACCCTCGTCAGGGGTCGGAAGAACGAGCGGTGTATGAGGGCAGATGATCGTCGAGCGTGCTCTTCTCCCGCACGTTGTACATAGTATCTGTGATGTGGAGTAAGTAAGCCATCATCAACAACCGCCGAGGAACGCGAAGCATACTTCAACGCAGGGTCCACCGTCCAGGCCTCCGCCTCCGCCTCAACCTCCACCTCTTCCTCCTCGCAGCCTTGCTTGGCACCGAATGCCAAAAGTACTTTCGCGATCTCAAGCCGCTTATTGAGCTGCTTGTTTGCCAGCGTGAACATCAACGCGCTCCGCCCATCCGGTCCGACACAGTCCGTCGCCTGCGCCTCGCCGGTCTCCAACACGCGCTGCACCGCCTCTGGATCGTCGGATGCAATAGCGAAGAGAAGTGTCGGTCGCGGAGTGGCGGGATGCGTCATGAACCCGAGCGCGGAAGCCGCGCGCGTCGGGGACGTAGCACGCGTCTGCGGGATGTGGATGGGCGGGGGCGGGATCCGCCTGCGGATCGTATAGTTTTCGTCATCCTGGTCTTGGTCTGTTCGGTCCTGGCTCCCCTCCTCGTCCTCCGCCTCGTCGGCGAATATATTACGCGATGCGCGTCGCTGCAGCGGCGCGGACCACAGCGGTCTGTCTAGGTCATGTCCGGGTCGTATCGTGTTCGTATCATTATCCAGGTCCTGGGTAGTGTGGCTGTGGCTGTGGGTATCCGATGGTATTTGTGTATGTGCTAAATCCTATCATAATGTTATCAGCAAGATGAAGCAATGAACGATCCAGACTGGACTCACCAAAGATGCAGAGATGGATGGAGAGGGAGATGCTGAACGGAAAGCAGATGCTGATCGAGACTGACTTAGTCAAGACGTAATGGAGGACTGACGCAAGCTGTGTATTTACCGCGACATGAGATATCAGGATCCAGATTAGTATATACATGCGATGGCGGGGAAAGCAACACCGTAGACTGTCCCAGCAGTCAGATTCAAGGATTTTCGGAAAGAAAGAAATGGAAATTTCACCAATCGCAGCTGCTTGAGTCCCTTGACGGTCGAAGGCGTAGGCGGCGGCGGCTCGAAAAAAGAATTCCGGTGCGCAGATGCGGACGACGGCGCGACGCTCCTCGATATCCGTCTCTTCCTCTGATATGGCGGAGATTTGGCTGCGTCACCAGCAAATGCAGTCCGGAGCGCAGACGCAGACTTAGGCCCGACGCTGCGACGCGGATTCCGGCCCTGCAACAATCAAATTATTCGGAGAAAATGCACGAAGGATAAGCGCTGACCTCGTTCCGAAACCCAAACGGCACTTTCCCTCCGTTGGATGTCGACGAAACGGGTCGGGAGCGCGCCGGTTCTGGGGAGGAAGCGGATGCGGTAGGTCGCTCTGCGTGGAACACCTGCCCTCTGTTTGACATTGATGAAACCGATCGCGGGGAGAGCGATTCGGACGAGGTCGAGTACACCGGCGAGGCCACGTCATGACGCCGTTTCTGCGAAGGAATTAGCTGGAGGCACAGCGGAAGCTTTGGTAAGATAGGACTCACTGAGCTGTGCTGGGAGACAGGTGGCGAGGAAGAGTCGCTGGGGGTGAATTTCGGTTCCGCCTGCGCGGGTGTGAATACGCGGGCACGAATGCGCTCCCGGTCCTCTTCATCCGAGGGTAGAGCAGGCTGTGGCGGTGAGTGGAGGTAAACATCATACAGGTTGTTGATCGTGTCGTTCTCCTGCCGCGGAAACGTCTGTGTGGTTGTGGGTGAGGATGATAGATATGGTAGGTGTGCCGTGGATTCGTCTCTCGATTGATCCTCATCCGAGGAGTCATCGGAATCGGAACGTGAATCCTCGGTCAACGCGAAAGTGGACGTTGAGAAGCGGCTGCTGAGGGGGTGATCATCCTGCGTAGATGGAGACGAAACGGTCCACTGAGCTGTGGAGAAGTGATCGGTTTCGTCCCCGTCGTCCTGTGCTATTGTAGCCACAGAATGTCGGTTCGCTGATGGGGAATCGAGTTCTGGGCTTTCAACTCTGTCGCCCGTGGGTGACGCAAATGTCGGGCTGAAGGGAGTACGGGCGAACAGGCGGCTTCCACCCATTCGGGAAGACGGGGAACCAAAAGGGGATGCTAGCAGATTGAGGGTGGAGGGCAGGGGTTGTGGAGAAGCCCATTCGGAGCCATACCCAGAATCAAATGAATCGTTGGGTTTCAGAGTCGACAGGCGAGATAGATGAAGGTCGGGAAGTGAGACGGGGGAGAGCAGGGAGTCTTTGGTGACTGAGGTGTCGTTAACCAGTGTCCAACCTTCTCCGGGTATGTGAGGAGATGCACCGTGCTCGGAAACCATCGAGATAGAGTCTGGTGCGTCCAGTACATCACGAAGTACATCGAGTAGTTCTGGCAGTGCGGAAGATGACGAAGTCGAAGAGACGGTGGGTACCGTGATGTCGTGCACGAAATTGCACGACTGCTCGAACACACAGCGACCTTGTTGATAGAACGGACAAGGTCGTGCTGGACAAGGTTAATACTGTACGACTCGATGAACGGACATCACTCACTTTTGATTCGCCACGGAGCATCTACGCTGCGCTCCATACTTCACGGTGTTGCAGAAAACGCGGTTTCTGGGCCGGAATCGAGTTTGCCAGGGTTGCTGTTTATAAGTTATGCAATAGCACCGACGTTTGTTGAAAGCGTATAAGAGCCAGGGGGTTCCAGTGAGCTTCAACAATTGTTCAACAACGGTAACCAGCTCAATGCCATAAGAAGTCACCTGATCGTCTCACACTGCAACCCTGCCACTGGCACTGGGCAGCGTTTCCGACTGTTTCCGACCTCCACGAGCCTGAAATAGAAGGAAATAGAAAATGCAGACCTCTGAGCCCGTATCCTTCCAGGTTTCCTTCGAGTGAACTTCTGATAGCTCTGCTGAGGTTACTCCCCTGGCTTTTGATTCTGCTACTTACTTATTCATTGAGCCCGGTCTGCTGGCTTGAATCTCCGCCTAACTTCCGATATCGATATTCTTTGAGAATCCTGCGGGAATGGCAGACACGAACCTCCAAGTTCTCAGTCAGCATGAGTAGGCATGAGTCCTCCGCTTAGTTCTGCTTACTTATATCCCGATCCACTGACCGATAGGAAAGAAGTGCATATAAGGCCAAACGTGCCTAGCCTAGGATTGCAGCCCTTGAAACCGAACGATAATGGCTCCCCAAATATTGATGTGCTTTCCATCTCAACATGACGGGTATGCTGCTCATTATCGTATAGAACAGGCTCTACAGGGTATATCGGCGGCAGCGTACTCGCTGCCGTCGTTAAAGCCCATCCCGAATATTCCATCACCGCCATCCTTCGCAAAGTTACCGACCATTATGCTCAATCGTTTCCGCACGTGAAGACCGTAATCGGCGACTTCGACAGCGCCGAGATTCTCGCAAAGGCAGCGTCCGAAAGCGATATCGTCATTCGTGGGTACATTTCACAACGAATCAATTAACCTGCTAACGCGACGCTCTCTGTCCAGATGCAGGAGATTCGGACCACAAAGGCGCCATGGAAGCTCTTCTTACGGGCCTAGGAAGGCGCACAACGCCGAGCTTCCTTATCCACCTCAGTGGCACAGCGTGCATCTCAGACGTCTACGATGGCAAGTTTGGAGTCTTTAGCCCCCGCGCATGGTCGGACGTGGACGACATTCTCGAACTTGCCAATCTTCCAGACGACCGCATCCACAGGCACGTTGACAAACTCGTGTGGGCCGCATCCCAGACGCACGGTGCACACATCCACACTGCGATAATATGCCCGCCAGACATCTACGGCAAGGGCCACGGCCCTGGCGTCACGCAGAGCTACCTCGTACCCTTCATCTACGATTCCATATTAGAAACCCCCGCGAAAACCGCTTTTTATGTCGGCAAAGGTGAAAACAGCCGCAGTTTCGTGCACATCGAGGATGTGATGAGCTTGTACGTCAGGGTTGTGGAAGAAGCAGCCACTTCTCTTGCAACGGGAGCTGTTCGAGACGAGTACTGGGGAAAGAATGTCAGGGGCTCCGTCGTTCCAAAGTTACGAATTTCGCTGACATAGTGGCTACCAGGGTTTCTACTTCAACTCAAGCTCCGAGGTGGTATGGAAGGACATCGCTGTGGCCGCCGGCAAACTTATGGCCTCCCATGGTTTGATCAAGTCAGCGGACCCGCAAGAACTCCCCGTCGAACAAATCGAGCGTTTACTCGGTGGAAACAGCCTCCTCTCGCTTTACGCCTTCGGGAGTAATTCCAGGAGCGTAGCCGACAGAGCTCGCAAGCTGTTCGACTGGAAACCTGCTGCGCCCGGATTCCTAGAGTTTTTGGAAGCGGATCTACTGGCTCATCACCAGGATAAGCAGCGGAACACGTCTAAGGTGGCGATAAAGACGTAGTACTAACATGTTAGAGAATGAATGAATAGTCCATATCTGTCGCGGGAAATGCGTGGGACCCATAGCAGTATCTTTGAATTCGATATAGCTTTTAACTGTTTCCGTTTTCGAAGCTTTCGAATTAGACTCTCGTCGGTACTTTGCGAGGGACAGGGAAGCAATATTGAAAGTAAAGTGCTGGTACGGGCCTGAACCTTCCATATGATTCATTCAGTTGCAGAAATGGCATCGCGAACACGGGGCCCAGTGACCATAGCATAGTTCGTTTTATTGTGTGAAAGAGAAAGGTAACTACATAGGTTTTTTTTGCGAGTTTCATATATATTTTCTCGCGAATGCACCGGATCGCATCGAATGTCTTTACGATCGCAGGAGACGCAGGTTCAGGGAAAGTTTAGGCAGGGGGCAACCTGCGCAGTCGCCGGGAACAGGCCAACGAGCACGGGGGGCAGCGACACGACAAGATGGTGGCTTCCGTGCGTCAGCGCCGGCGGGCATCGTTGTCCAGAACCCAGTAACAGGATCAGAAGCAGCAAGCAGAAAGAGGCGAGGCAGCACAGGGCGAGCGGCGCGCGGGCAGGGAGCCCTCAAGGGGGCAACGCAACGTAACGCAAAGCACGCATTCGTCAAGATGTGCAGGACGGATCAGAAGACAGTGACCCCAGACTGTGTTCCGGCGTACTGGCTCTTCATGTCGTCCATATCGGCTGCGTCGTCCTGGCTCTTGTAGTCGTACTGCGAGAGGCTGCCGACATCGCTCACGCCCGCGACGCTGGCGCTGCCAAACGACGTGCGGCGCCCACGGATGCGGTCGCTCTGAGAATACGCAATGTTGCTCGCGGCGCTGCCCATGCCGAGGACGCTGCTGTTGTCAGTGACGCTGTTACCGCCCGCATCCTGGGAGATGACGGACGACGCGTAGCTGCCGTAGGTGCTGCGCTTGGCGCCGTTCACGCCACGCGGAATGCCCCCGGCGACGGCGCCAAATGGACCAGCGGTAGAAAACATGGGAAGACCGGAGGAGTACGTCGCCTGAGAGCGAAGAGACTGTACATCGGAGGGAATATATCCGAGAGCGTCATGAGTCCGATAGAAGCTTGCGTCGAAGCGACTAGGGGTACCAGAACGACGACCTACTGGAAAAAAATCAATGCTCGGAGGTACAAGAGCTGATGACAAAAACTCACCGTCAGACATGCCTGCCCCGGTTGGGCCGTTTATGTAATCCCTCGCATTAGTCTCATGACGGCGGAACTGATCCATCGACTTGGCGAGCGTGCGCCTCGGCTTGCTGAACTGGATCATGCTGGCCTGGAGATTGCTGAGCGGACCTTCCACAAGACAGTTCCTCTCTTTATAATGGGTAAGGAGGTAGTGCCACAGAGGATGCTGCAAACAATCAGCTAGGATCAAATTGGATAACAAGTCAATATCTACCTTGCTGAGGACCTTGGGGTTGCCAAGAATCACGACCCCGTACTTGGCCCGTGAAAGCGCAACATTCAAACGACGCGGGTCATTCAAGAATCCAATCCCCTGATGCTCGTTGCTCCGCACGCAGCTCAAGATGATATAATCCTTCTCCCGTCCCTGAAACGCATCCACACTCGCAACCTCGATTTCCTTATACAAATCCTTCTTGAGCGAGCCGTTGAACTGCATATAGTTCACAATGTACGACCGCTGCCCCTCGTACGGCGTCACGACGCCAATCTGCCCTGGCACGACACCAGACTTGAAGAACTTGGTCACGATCTTCTCGACGTTTGACGCCTCCGTGCGGTTGAGGAACGACGTCCCGCTGCTCGAGATCTCCTCTTGCCCGAGGTTCTGGTAGAAAAACATGGGCGTGTCGGGGACGGGCCAGGGGAAGTCGACGTTCTTGCGCAACCGCTCGGGGGCTGTGACGCCGTTTTGGAGTGTGCCCTCGTAGAACATGTTGGAGGGGAACTCGGAGAGACACGGATGCATGCGATATTGCACTTGAAGGCGGATGGGTCGATTTCCGAGAACGACAAGACGCTCGAAGAGAGACTGGGTGAGGCCAGCGCGAGCAGCCTTCTTGTTCATGATGACAGGCCCGAGTTGCTGCACACAGATCAGTACGAGCCCAACAAAAGGCACGAGTGCTTACCTGGTGGTCACCTACAAGCACAACCTGCTTGCAGCCCAAAACCAGCGGGATCATACACTCTGAGTGAAAGAAAAGAAAAATGAGAACCCCTCTTCGAGTTTGTAGATAGACGCACCGGGCTCCGCAGCTTGAGTAGCCTCGTCAATAAGAACAGTTCTAAACTTGAGCTTGCTCAGCCGCGGGTCCCCCGCTCCAACACAAGTACAACAAATGACATCCGCCGCGCCCAAGATCTCCTTCTCGCACTGCCTGATCAGAGTCTTATACTTGCGTTCATCATTGCTGCTCAGCTCCCCTGCTCGTTCTTGAGCATGATAAGCTTCTGCAGCTCCACATGCGTCGTGCTGTTCGCAACCTGCTGGTGCAGCGTGAGGAAGCTCACGCTCGAGTCAAGCGCCTCTCGCGATTTCGCCGTGAGCCGCACGACCTTGAGCCCCGTCGCGTGAATCTTCTCCGTCAGCTGGTCGACCGCGACGTTCGACGGCGCGCACACGAGGACTTGGCCCGGGTTCATCTTCGCGAGGTGGTAGACGATCGAGGCGGAGGTGACGGTCTTGCCCGTGCCCGGCGGGCCCTGGATGAGGCTGATGGGCTTCTGCAGGACGCTCTTGACGGCGTACATCTGCGAATGGTTGAGCTCTGGGAGGCCGGGCGCGGAGAAGCGCTTGGGCATCTGGGTGCGCAGCATCTGGGGCTCCAACTCGTGCCCGAGAAGTTTGTGATACTGGAAAATGTGTTAGCTCTATGGGCGAAGAAAAGACTACATTGACGCACTATGTATCCACTAACACTCTTTTCGTCGACGGCGAACGTCTTCATAGCGAGCTGCATCCGATCGAAGCTCGTAGACTTCCAAACAAAGTCTGCCGCAAAGTTGTGCGTGCACTCCGAAGGAACTCCTTCCGTGCGCCTGAGCTCCAAACCAATCTCGTCAGAAACATCTAGAGATGGTCAGCAAGGACGGAAAAAGAGAACATGGATGCAAACACACTGTTGGGAATCTTGATCACATGGCCCACGCCTTCCCAGGCCTTGTGCAACTCGCCAGTATAACGGAGACGGAGCTCGTCCCCAACCGCGAGCCTCACCTCCCCACTCTCAAGCTTGGGCAGTCCAAACCACGCGACGCGCTTCTGGTTGAGCCCCAGATCCCACCTCACAGTGATATCCGTCTGCGTCTGACTCTCCTTGAGGCGCTTGTCGTAGTCCGCCTCGATTTTGACGAGCGGGCCAAAGATGTTCTGGTACTGGTACGCGTCTTCGTAGCGGAGGAGGATGGGCTGCGGCTCGTCGTCCACGCCCGGCTTTTCCAGGTCTTCGAGCGTTGCAGAAGCGTTTTCGCGCCAAAGGTCTTCGAGGCGGTTGATGTGTGCGAAGGAGATCTGGCGCGAACGGAGCTGCTCGGTTTCGCTCGGGGGTTTGACCAGCCAAGAGAGGAAGGAGCGGTCGTCGATGAGAGGGGCCCAGAGTGCTGCGTTCCAAGAGATGTCCTTGGAGATTGCTGCGCAGGGTTGGCTAAAAGGTGCAATAAGAAAAATGCACGCCGCGAAGAAAATCAGCGACATACCGACACAGCAATACCACAACCGTGTCGCTCTTGGCCGGAATGAATCCGAGCATGAACACGTTCTTGCTACCGCAGTTGTAGCACTCGGGCGTGGTCTCTCCGAGCGGGCTCTCTGCGTGCAAGATGACCTCTTTATGCTTTGCACGCACGAGGTGGTTCACGATGTGCGACGCAGACGTGTTACCTCGCGAGTTGCAGAACCATTTGGAACAGACGAGACATTTCACGACCGAGGCCGGCGAGTGAATGCCACAGTAGCTGTTGAGAAGAGAATTAAGCGTCTGCAGAATATGCACCATTAAACACGAACCTGCACGCATGCGGCGGCAATTCCATCGCGCCATCGTCCTTCAAGTCGTCCAGCACACCGTCAAAGTCCTCCTCAATCCCGTTCTGCGCAGGATGCGCATGGTGTCCGTTGGTCACAGCTCCACGGACTGGCTGAAGTCCGAGACGGACAGACTGGACAGGTCGACCGAGGACGCATTATCAGCCGTATTGGCGGTGTACACCGACGAAGTGTCGTCCACGATGCCCATCCCGCCATAGGACGAGGCGGAATCGTATTGAAAGTTGTCGAAAGAGTCCATACAGATGAAAGTTGAAAGTCAAGGATTGTCAATGGCGGTCCCGCTGACTCAGTTCCGTTTCGGGCATCTCGAAATTACTCCACCACTCGAAATTACTCGAAGCTTGTAGGGAGATATCCAACTCATGTGAACAAATTTTGGTCCAAGAATCAAGAAGCTTGTAAATGGATATCCAACAAAATTTAGATCCAATGACCCGTGTATCGCTACATAGCCATCCGCACCTTCCCATCAAGCCCATCCGCCAATAGCGCACCTAGCCTCCTTGCCTCCGCGCCATGCGTCCCCGTAATAACACCACGTCCACAAACACCAACCGCCCGATCCGCGCAGGCGCATCAAGATGCCCCGCCAACCGGGATTCGACCATATCCGCCAACACGCCGTTCGTCGCCGACGCGCCGAGCTGCAGCACCAGCCGCTCCAGCTGCGGGCACAGCACCTCGCCCCATCTCGATACGCGAGGGAGCACAGGAGCGCGTCCTCCACGCACACCGGCGTCCCCGGAAAATCGGACGTGATGCTCAACGACGTGAGCGAGTGCCCTATGTGCGTGAGGAGCTCGTGCAATTCCGCCGCGGAGAGCCGCGAGATGAATACGTCGCGGAGGGTGAGCGCGGTGAGGGCGCACGCGGAGCGCCGGAGGAAGGCCATGAATTGCGCGTGGTCCCAGAGCATCTGCGTCGAACGCGTGGCGATCTCCACTCGTTGGAGCTCAGGGGCTGCGAGAGGCCGGAAGAGGCGGGTGATGACCGCCTGCGATGCGACGCTGAGGGTGGTGAGGTGCGGCAGCACCGCGGGCAGAGTGGGTTCAAACGGCGGTACGAACTCAACGTTCGCAACCCGTATGTGGAGCAGATGGCATTCAACCAGCAGCGGCGCGGATTGCAAAATGAACATACACGCATGCTCCGACAGCCGCGTCTCCACCTCACAACCGTGAGCTGTCCCCAAGGCACACGCGGGAAAAACCCGCGTGGAAACTCCCCGGAATGGCTCGTAAACCTCCAGAGCAGCGGGGCAGCCGCGACGACGGCCCCGAGCCACGGGATGGGGAGCGTGCCAAGCTGCAGAGACCACGAATATGGATAAAGCTCAAAGTGCTCGAGCTGGGGCGCACCCTGCGCAGTCAGCGACGCCGGGGATAATCGAGGGGCGGCGTGTCTTGGCTAGAATCGAACGATAGAGCGCGCCAAGCGGTAGAGGTTACTAAAAATAGCTCCAGTACTTGGGAGGTGCCGCGGTCGTTTGGAGCGATTTTATCACCAGCTATGTTCCCCGCGCTTTTTTGGCATATGAAGGTGAGCCGCAGCGGGGATGAACCCGAGAGATTCAGCCATTTCTCTATGACCTCTATCGCAGGCGACGATGCTGCATTGGTTGCTGAGACGTGCAGGTCAGACCAGAGCGAGGGGACGCCGACTGCGATGTCCCTCCATCGCGTACACGTTCCCGACAGAGTCAATGTCGTTTTCATGCGCTGTTCCGACGACTCGGCATTAGGTGGCACTCGATGAAGATGAGTTCCACAAGTTCTGGGGGAATGTCATTCAGCATTGGAACCGCTGCGAATGAGAGGGACCAACTGAGTCAAGTCAGAAAGTCAGAGGCGCTGGGAAGATAGTGGTGGTAACGATCATATCGCGGGAGCCATGGATCCTCCTCCGGATCGCTAGTCAATACATTTTGATTTTTGCACGTCTAGACCCAGCTGCTTTTCGTCCAGATCCAGTCCAGCTTGTTGCTACACGCATCCGTGCTAGATCAAGGGAGTGATTCTGATTCGGTGTTCCGTCCAGCTGCTGCGAGCGCAGGGAGCGCTAGTGACTCAGCAAATCAATTCTGCAGTAACACGTGATGGCAGAGGGTGAAGCCACTGGCAGCAAGGACGCGCGTACGAAACCGTTCAAAGTGAAACTCTCCGAAAGATTTGATGGATGAGTTCGCGCAGCGACCCGTCCAAAAACTCGCTCAGTTTGATTTCTTGCTTTATCCACCGAGAGCTTCACTTCCAGACACTCAGAGGACATATCTGGAAGCCTAGAGCTCACATACCAGTGAGGAGCATGCCCCCTGTGAC
>QVIE01001248.1:0-16563 GCA_013387415.1 Panellus pusillus | reverse complement strand
GGCGAACTGAGGACGGATCCGGGGTCACAGAATCTTCTACTTTGAACTTCATGGGGTGGGGCCGCCATTGGACCTCGACGTCGGCAGAGGCGGGGATGTGTACATTGACCTGACTCCGGGGGCATTCGCTCTCTGGGGATACACAGGAAAAGGGTGGAAGCAGTGGATTGACATGGACAGAACGGAAAACGCACGCTGTCAAATGAGTGGGCGGTACGGTTGCCGACAAGTCCACGCTTTGAAATTGTTTGGACCACTTTCCGTTTTTCCATTTCCACTTTCCACTTTCTGTCGTCTGTATCCCAGCCATGAATATATGTCCTTCCGCACCCCTCCCACCCATTTGCTGTGTCCGTGAGCTTGCCCTCAGCCATGATCCGACCATCAAGCTTCACGCCGCCATCTGTACGACTACTCTGACTCTGGAGCAATGCCTCAGCCGTCTAGGCCTTTTGCCGTTGCACAATACCAAAACCTCTCTTCAGTTTCTGCTGACTTTGGACCCTTGAAACAGATGCAACGCAACTTGACTCCTCTTTGCCCACATTTTTTTTGGCCGGTCACTTCTTGCCTTCCGCCTCTTAACAGTATGGTTTATCCGGTGTTTTGCACCAATTGTGGGCTATTTTCAAGTACCTCAATCCCCCGTGTGTTGATTGTTTTCAATGTTCTAAATTGCATGACAGGCTGTGGAGACTGATAGTTTTCTTATGAGCAAGCAGATGCCGTGTCTTGCATCCCACCCTCGTCCAAGTCGAACAGTAATCATATCTCTGAGCGATGGTTGAGGGAATGTATCACAGCCAATATGTCCCCATGCACCATCCGATTTTGTGATCTACAAGGTTGTGAGATTCCTTCACGCCCCCAGGTTCAGTGGCGATCTTTAGTAGCCATTTGATCGAGGACAAGCTGTGTTTTCTCGACTGCCGGCATTCAGTTACCACGAGAAGAGGTGGAGAGGCTGAGTACTAGTCGAGAGAGATAACCCGCCAATTTTGAACGACTTCTTGCTCAATCAGCTACCGGAATTCAGCGGGCGAGTGCGTCGACGCAACGAGTCAAAATCAATCTTGATATAATGGTTGTTCAACAAAGTGTTGATTAGATTAAGGCCAGTGGTCCCGCGCGGGGAACGGCCACACCTCGGAGACGGTGGCGACCTGACCCCTATAGAGCCCTCTACCAGTCGCCCGAGGGAGTGAGTTAAGTACAATCACAATTAAAAATCAATCTACATCTCCATTACCTCGTCGTCTAACCTATCCCCCTTCAAGCCTCAGGCCGCCGCCTGACCTTGATATTTCTTGATCAGATCGCACAACTTGGCCTGCCGAACGCCATATCTCCCGGCTTGGGGGACGGCGATGGAGGCATGGATCTGAGCGGCGCAGGCGTCAGGGGGGCTTGTACACGGCCTTTCAGCCGCGACGACCTTGCTCGCTGATTCGGCGATGCTCGTGCAGGCTTGGGTGGCGCACGAGGCTTGGTGGCGGTGGCCGCGCGAGCGACGCGGTAGAGGAAAGCCTCAGCGTCGCGAGCGAGGATGAGAGCTGTGCAGGAACGCTGGCAGATTTGATCAGCGGCGCAGGCCGCGAGGGTTTAATTACTCGCTTTATCCACCGCTGCCGGCTTGGCGTCGCCCGGCAGCGGAGAGGCCGGCGGAGGGCTTGGATCCAGCAGGAATCCGGGATCCGCCGCGGCAGGCTTCGGCGCGGCAGGGTTAGTCTGCTCAGGCTTCAGCCAGCACGCCGGATGCCCGGAGTGAAGCAACGGCGGTGAACCACCCTCCGATGTAATCATTATGTTTGTATGTCGGGTTTTCGGAGTTATACTTGCGCAAGAAGCCAGCGATGTCTTCCAGAGGAGCTGGGGAGATGTGATCGCCCTGCGTTTCGGAATGCGGGAATACAGCAACGTACCGACAGGTGCCAATTGATTTTCTCTGTGCAGTTTCGAGCGGCAGAGACTGTTTGCTCTGAAGGCTTACCTTCTTCATGGGACTCGAGATGTTCATTGGGCTGTAATGCCGCTGTATGGATTCAGCATGGACTTGCTCCTGTCACCTTACATTTTCCTTTTCCCCGACGATGAAGAGGTAAATGAGCGTCCGTCTTGACTGTCCGTTCCAAGATTCCAGAAGTAACCTTGAAATGCAGACGGCAGGGCATGCTCTCCAGTCGATATCGCTGAAGCTTGGTGGCATCGTTTGGATCATGGCTGAGGGCGAGCTCATGGACACGGTGAATGGGTGGGAGGGGTGCGGAAGGACATATATTCATGGCTGGGATACAGACGACAGAAAGTGGAAAGTGGAAATGGAAAAACGGAAAGTGGTCCAAACAATTTCAAAGCGTGGACTTGTCGGCAACCGTATGGGCGGTCGTACATCCGTTTTTTGACAGAGTGTTGTGGATCGGCGTCAAACCCTCTCACTGCATATCTTGGTTCAAGGATGGCTGGCGGAACGTGCATGCGAGTCGTAGATGGGCATTGGATCGCAATCTCATGGATGTGACGCCGCGTGGAGTGGGAGGAAGGAAAAGATGGTTGCGCTCAAGGAAGCTGCAGCGATGTGAGTATATATGACTGTCGTTGGATTGTTGGATTAGAACGCGCGCGAGACGGTCGTTGGATTCCACGCCAAGATCGTTGGATTCCCGCGCCAAGATCGTTGGGTTCGGAGCCGAGGCTGTAACGGAGGCTGATTCGTTGGATTGGTCACATTCTTCGCAACTTTCGTTGGATTGTATTTTTTCAATGATTAATCGTTGGATGTGCTTCATTTCCTTGCGCTTCGTTGGATTGCGATTGCCGAGTGATCACGGCATTGTGTGGCATCTTTCTCTTTCCACCTACCTACCTACGTATACCACCCGTCTCACGCATCGTCGTCGTCGACGCCAGCAGCCATGGAGCAGCAGCATCAACAAGATCAGTTCCTATGGGCGCAGCTCGCATATGGCACCGAATTAGGTGGTGGCGTAGGTGGGGAAAGGTGCGTATCACAGCATGACCGGCGTGTCGCGCATGACCGGCATGATGTGCTCACTGGTTATTCTGGGCTAGCCAATCATTTCAGCCTCATTCCTCAGGCTTCGACGGCAATTCCGCTTTCGACGCAATTGTACCCGCCGCCAGCGTCCCCGCGAGCTTCCCTGTCTTGAGCTTCCCTTCGGACTGGGAGTCCGGCTACTCGAGCGCCACGGTATCACATTGGCATTTGGACGGAATCGGTGGCGTAGATGAACCGTGAGTTGATTTGCTGTTCTTCTCACTGTTGGAATCTAATCATCGTCTGTCAGTGAGAACAATTTGAGCTCCTATATGGACCCGTTTGCACCTACGGTGCAGTTACTTCTGCGCTGGAATTGGAGCACGGGTAAGTTTCCGCTTAAAATCTTGACGATCCGTTAATTGATGCTCGATGGCCTTTCACGTGCTAGTGAAACGATGTCCTCTTACTCTTATCCATCAACCCCGACAGTGTCGTCCTGTGGGAGTGAGATGGGTCTAGACGAGTACGTGTTACAACGGCTCCGTAGTGCCGTTTGATTGAGAAAGTCGAATATTAACAGCATAGGTGTTTGGAACGAGTTCTGGGCGAACGGCGGGCCAGCCAGAGCCGAGTTCCAAAGGTAGGACATTAATCTCTTACAGAATTTGCAATGCTGACGGTTTGCTAGCGAAGAAAATATCATTGATTGCGGGATGCAACATCCGTTAAGCTTACACCTGCAGAAGAGCCTACATCTCAGCTGTATGTTTGGCATCCACTCTCGGTCTTTTACCACTTACTTCTCTGTCGTTTTAGGAATCTAGCTGCCGAAATTTGTGATCCATGGCTCGGGTCGACTACACTAGACCTAGCTCAGTCCGACAGCAAGTAAGCCGTCTCAGAATTTTTTGACATTCCATTGATAAACCCACGTTAGCGTCGGCGTTCACAAATTAGCCGTTTCACCCGAAGTCTCCATGGTACCTGCGTTTGACTCCGGACTCTGCCCTTTGTCCGACGCAGAGGTGGAGCAGGCTTTAGGCCCTGTAATCTCCCCGTCCGGATGGAACTGGGCTGATTCCGGGACAGTCTGGCTTGATCCTGGTGTAACCTCACAACTTGCCATTCTCGACTCGCAATATCGGGTCACAAAAAAATGTGCCGTGGATCGTGTTGAGCGGGTGATGGGATGCCCTTCTTCGATTCCTATTCCCGAACGCAACACTGCATTCTTACTCGACTTCGGGCCACTAAAAACTCAATATCCGCGGAAGACCCCGGATGCCATATTCAAAAGCTTGGTACGTCATAATCTGTATTCGTTCACGACGGCTCTTAATAATTGAAGGACTCTCACTCGTGGGGTGGAAACGGTGGCGGTCGAGGCAAGACTGATGCCAAGCTACCCGGTGCGCTGTTCGGTTGCCCAGCCGAGGAGACAATAGCGTGCCGCCGGGTTGATGCTAAATGTCAAGGAATCCTCGGTTGTGAATCGTTAGGCGACTACCTGCATGTCAAGCAGCGGAATCTTGATCCTGCTGCCCGTGATCTACTTGTGGCGGCGGAGCTGCGCACACGGGAGTTGCAGGACAGTTCTTCCGTGGGACGAGTAGTGGGGCGAGTGTATTTTTCTCTTTGATTGCTCTGACTAAATTTTCTGATTGCGTTGTTGCGTAGGTTTGTGAGGTCGCTTGCACGCTATGTCTGCAGAGCAACCCTGCAGGATGGATCGAAGTGCGACGGCCATGCAACCATGGAAAAATTGTTCAATGTGATTTCGCGTCTTTACTTCTATTGCACTGTTGAATGTCTCTCCAGCCGTTCCACGGGAAAGACTACATCATTGTCTGTTCCAGGCGAAGTGCGCCAATCGCTGAGGGAAGCCAGACACGGCATACCTCCCACGCACTTCTCGATCACATCGACCAGGAGATCCTTTACAAGGTGATGAGTGGTCAGCCGATCGTCGAAGCGGAAGACACGGGGATGTGTCCGAAAATTCTTCCGGCGCGAGTTGGCGAGAGGGGGAGGGGAAAATGTCGTGAGTCTCTTCCTCCCGTGTTTCCTCATTTGTTCAAGCATCCGTGTTAGCTTTCAACCACATACGCAATGCTGTACCCTACGAGGCTGAGATTACACCAATACCGTGTGATGCGTGGATCGTTATGTTCTGCCCCTCAGAAACGCTCCATCCGGACCTTGCGTTGAAAGCCGTCTTTGTTCCCAAGTCGGACAAGCCACACAGCCATCCACCGCCGCCACCTAACAAACTTAATCTCGCCGTCGCTAACCTCTACAAGGAATGTGCACGCAAATATGGACCTAACCAACGCCACTGAAAGTCGACAAAGGTGTAGTCGGCTGAATTCAACTTACGTTGCCCGAGGCTGACTTGTGATTAGCTCCCACCACGATTGCGATTCTCGGGACAACACCGTCTCTGTATCACCCTGGTCTTGCTAACAAAGCAACGAGGGCCAGGCTCTGTCGCGAAGTTCGAGATGAGAATGATAGCTCATCTTCGAACGGGCCTGTCTCCGAGCGTACGTATTTGGCTCACAGTATTTTCGTGACTAACGATCAAACCATAGAGATTGCTCTCTATCTAGCGCGACAGCAATCTCTGCCTGCCGCTGAGCGTTATCTACACAGCAGCATCTTTCGGGAGAGCAAAACCATCATCTTCGGGATCAACGCCGAGCTCATCAAAAATATTCGCCATGTTCGCGCCCTCGACTGTGACACAACGTTCAAACCAGTTGCCGGCGACATGCAGATTTACGAAGTCAATGGCTGGATTCCTGCAATCAATAGGGGTACGTCATGATTCTTATTTCTCACCTCGTTGTTGACTACATGGTACAGTCGTCACACTTGGTCGGGTGTGGATGCAACTGCATGACCGCGCAATATACCGCCAGGTCTGGGAGGAGCTTTTGCGCCTCATTGCACAGCTCACCGGGAGACCGCTGAGATTTGTTGGTATCCATAAGAACGGGGAGCTTCTTGGGATGACCGCTGACATGGAAGCGGCGCCACTACTCGGTCTTGGCGATGCACTCGCCCCGACCATTGACCTTCCCGAGCTCGCACATCTCCCACGCGACGCAGAGACTGTCTTATCAACAACTCTTCGGATTTGCTACACTCATATCGGACGGTAAGTGTTGTCAATTCATGTTCGACATTGCTTAACTGTGTTAATTTTAGCGGAACGCCAGAGTGCGCAGTTCTCTGCAAGGACTGCAATAATCGTGTTGCGCAATTTATGTACTTGGAGACCGTGGAAGAGGTCAACGACTTTACTGCGTGGCTTCGCACGATCCCGGACATACAGCTTCAAAGTACGACCTTAACTCTTTCATTTCGTAAATCTTCTTACATATTTTAGAATGGTGGGACCACAAAGAACAACATAAGTGGCTTCTCCCTGGTGCGATACAGTGTCTTTCGCGCATTCCTATCGACCGCTGGCACTTGATTCCGTCAACCACCAACATGGGAGAAGGTCTACACGCCACTAATAACGCCGAAACCGGTAAACAAATGAGTATCCTCGAGTCGTTCAAGACGTAAGTTTTCTGATCTTTTCCTTCGTGTCATTCCATCTGACGTCCCTACAGATACGCCGACCTTGATGCACGTCGCGCGAAGGAGATCGCAAACGTGTTTGCAACCGGCAACTTGAACAACGTCCACAACGAGCTCGCCGATCGATATGCGAACTCCAACCGGCGGCGTGTCGCCGCAAACGACAAAAAAGCGCAGGCACATGCCTTCAGCGCAACGGTGCGTACCTTGCAAGAGGAGCAGAGAGATCTGCGTGCGCGTAGCAAGGAGATTGCGCAGGAACTCAAGCAGAAGAAAGCCGAGGAGAAGGTGCGTACCTTGCGGTGTTGTTTTTCACTTTCTAAATGTCCCAGTCGAACTCCTCCGGCCGAGTTCCCCGTGCGCGTGCGTCGAAGAAGAGCAAGACTGTACGGAACACCCAAAATCAAGTGAGTGGAGGTATGGGCTACATCGTTATCTCTCTTACTGCAAATCAAGGACAATGATTCTTCGGACTCCGGGGGAGAGACATTTGAACAGGAAGCTCAGGCTGCAGAGACGGTACGTGGATGGTACGGCACTCGGAAATTCGATTCTCATCATTCTTCTTTGTTGAACGCCAGCTCAACGGTCCCGCTCTCGTTGAAACGCACTCGCGGCGCTCAACGACACGCTCCTCAACATCCTCGGCCGTTCAGCGCGAAAAACGTAAAAACCCGCAGCGCCACCGGCGACGGCTGCTCCGAAGTCTAAACGCGCACGTAAGGCGGCGGTGGATCCGCTGAGTACGTGGGATGTACAGCCTGTGGCAGGGGGGGCGAGCATGACAGCTCGAGAGTTTGCAACCCAGTTTCCTGACGACTTTAGGGCGGCATTTCCGAGGCAGGTCCAGCATATGTAGATAATCATTTCTATAATACAAACATACAACTACGATTGCTAATCCTACGAACTGCTAATCCTACGAACTGGGAGTCTCAGTCCGAATCCAACGAAATGACGACAATCCAACGAAGTGACGACGGACATCACGAACGTACGAATTCCTAATCGGACTATAAATCCGAATCCAACGAAGTTGTAAACGCTTCGTGAACCAACGATCCAACGAAGGTGGAGAGGGCTCCAGCGATGTTAGGGAAACTCAAAAATTTGCGGGACATTCCGGAATTTCCAGACTTCGTTTTCTGTTCGGCGCGCAAGTCTCAAGGTCTGTTCATAGTTATGTTCAGGACGCAGCTCAATTTTTTTCAGAAGAACATCCCGAAAAACACCCTGCCAGCCTCTCCCTCTATCGGACTATTCGAATGACATAGACGTTGAATGCATCGAACATCCCTGCGATAGAGATCCGCTTCCGACCTCCCACGTTCAACCCCATCTCACCGTCGAATTGAGAAATTCCTCGTCGATACTCTGCCCAGCAAATATCCTTACCAGATCATGCCCGAAGGCAATAATCGCTTTCGCATTCCCTACTTCCAATTCTCTGACGGTCGTCCGCCTGCGCCAACTCTTGATGTCGGTACGGCAGGCGACATCTACCTCGATCTGACCCCAGGAGCGCATGGCCTGTACGGAAAAACCGCAAACGGATGGGAGCGTTGGTCAGACCCCGGAGAGTCGCTCAGCACCGCGTGGCCGGACGCTGATTGGGTCGTGCGGCACCCGCATATAGCGGATCGTGCTTTATGGGTAACTGTCAGTCGCAGTCTTGTCAAAACCGGCAGCATTTCGTGGTTCCGTGGCTCTTCTTCAGCAAAAGAGAGCCGAGGCACTGCGCGCAAACGGGGCTTGATTCAGAAAATTCACGAGAAACTCGGAAGAGTGGAGAGGAGATATTTGCAGAGGCTTCTAGAATTTTGGAATACGTGTTGTTCAAGAAAGAGAAGGGAGTAGTCCCCGCCAAGAAATCTGCGAGTGCAAATGGGAGCGGCTCTCGACGTAACAGGATGAAGTAGGCGGAAGACAAATCCGAAGATGAAGTGGCTCGTTTCTCGATTTGGATGTAAGGTATAGTGGCCAGTATTCATGAAAGCGCGGTGATACGACCGATTTGCGTGCACAGAAGCATCGGAAGATGACACGGGTTCAATTCAACTGTGTGTGTATCCCTTCGTTTACCGTGAACCTGTGGCTCGAGTGGGAAGAAAGCGTTCAAACAATTAGTATCTATTATGTACCACCCTGACAGGATTTCGCGCCAGTGCTTGAATTAGTCAAGAATTAGTATCAACTTGAAGTCTCCAGATCGTGAAAATCATACCGCTACCAAATATTGAGCGGCTAATCGGGGACAAAGGTACTCAAAAAAAAGTCAAAAAATGTTTACACTGCCGACTGTCAATGAGGCCTTGTTTCAAGTTGAACATAAACACGTGATCATGTTGTATTTTCTTATCAATACTAAGTATCATGATACCCATGTTCGCACCACTGCTCAAGCCTTCTTGAAAACTAAAGTATTACTGTTCCGGAATGCAGAAGAGCCAATGGATTCTCTTCACGTTTGTCAAAGAATTACGACTATCCGAAGTCGAACATAAATCACGTGGCTATGTTCAACTCTCTTCTAAGATTGCATCTATCTTATGTGGCCTCGAACATTGGGACTGAAAAGATGTTCTTACCTGTCACCAGAAAGGGCCAGAAAAAGCATTGGGTTTAGAGGACTTGTGAGGGGCCAGGGGCCAGGGCTGTCAAGAACTCAAACCGTCGCATTGTGAGTCGTGCAGAAAGAACAGCTTAGTACTCGCTTTTATCTCTTGTTGAGGCCTGAGGACCGAGGTATGTGAATCAAACACCGCAAACCTATCTTGCTTCGCTCTGACCATGAGACAGTATTCGTAACTGATCGAATGCGAAAGTCCCGAACCTAAATCTGCCTTCAAGTATGGTCCGACTCGGAGGCCCCGATCTCCCGGCGATTTTGTCAGCCTATTTAGTAAAACATGATCATTCAACGGTGAAAGTCTAAAAGGATATCGATCCTGTGCAACAGAGAGGCCCGGTAGAACGGAGCGATGATATTTCGCTTGAGTGGTTCGAAAGACGCGAAGGCAAAACATCAAAACATCGTCGTACAGCTCTAGGCACCCGATGAAGACAACTATATAACAAAACATGAGACAATCATATGAGGATGTGGAAAGAAACGCGGCTTCCGCCTGTTGACGAAATGGGCGAACCTGCGAACTGTGCAAATCGACTCGTCACAGAACCGAGCACAACAGGCGCCGCGGCGTCCAAGCACCAGGAGAGGAAGGTGATATAACTATACGTCGACCCAACCTCGTGCGCGCGCGGAGCATGAACGTACAAAAGAAAAGCATAGTCATAAACTAATTGAAAGTGTACAGACGACCAAACGCAAACTCGCCCATGATCACTCCGAGAATGACGCTGATGATGAAGGAGGCGTTGAATGTCCTGTTTCTAGGTCAGTGTATGTTCTTAGCTGCAATAAGGAAGGGCTACGTACATGACCACCAACATGAGCAAGTAGTGGACCGTTGCCGAGAGACCAGCCAAAAGACTGCGACCGATTTCATGAGAGAGGATGAAGCGACGAGTGGCGGAGACTTCGGTAGACTTGCTATCATGCGCCACGATGCCCTCCGTTGAAGAGCCAAAGTGGTACTTGGCTCCAAGACGCTTAGATCTGCAGGGAGACAGCAATGAGAAACCGGTGATGATGACTACAACCCGAGTGTACTGACCTCTCGCTGAAACGATGCTCCATGCCACGGGTCATCGCGCGAAGGTAGCGATCGGCGATGGAAATGACAAAGAAAACGAGACAGGCGCCAAAGATCGCGCCTCCCGAGCTGGGTGCAATGCCTTTGAAGATGAGGGTGTCTCCGGGAGTGAAATGAAGATAGGCCTTCATCATCATGGTCGACATGTCCATGGAGGACGTGTCCGTGGTGTTAGACATGGACGAATCCGTCATGTTCGACATAGACGAGTCGCTGGAGGAAGTCATGTTCATGGAGTCCATTGCAAATGGTAGTTCCAGAGAAGATTTCTGGGGACTACCTGAGATGTGACAGAGTCAACTTTAGGCAAGCTGGTTCCGAGTTTGCACTTGCTTTGCGCCCTGATCGGGCGCATCGGGACCCCGATTCGAACGCAATAAATTTGTCACAACTGGGTCACCGGGTGCCGCCGGTTCGGCCCAGTTTCAAGCCAGTTTGTCGGAGCAAAGCGGATGACTGAGCAAAGGAGATAGTAAACCAGTGTGCTGGCTCGCAAGTAAGTCCCCGGCGCTGAGAGTAACGCAGCAGGTTGTTTTCTTAATGATAATTTCAGCCGTTGCAGCAGATAGAGCGTATCCAGGGCACCAAGTTGACGAATCAAGGAGAGTCAGGCAGTGGCAAGGATTGGTGGGAGTGAAAGGCGAATGATTTACATCTGTTACAGATCTGATACATCAACCAATCGCGCAATTTTGCGGTATATAAACCCTCAAGAGGCATATCTGCCTTGCTTCCCATTCCCATCACCACCTCCCTCCTCCCGCTGCTTGCTTCCCGATGCTTGCTCCCCAGTGGTGACACCTTTTTCTCTTCTTGTCCAATGCTAGACTCTCCTTGTTCGTCTGTCTGTTCTTGCTGGTGTCGAGGATCGTGGGTTACTTGGATCGCTCCCGGCTGGGGGTGAAGGTGTGTGCTATTGACTGACTTTCTTCTCCGCTGTATCGACAATGCGCCGGCGTCCACACTTCTGACCTCGCTGTCGTCGTGCTCCCTTTCCTCGTCCCCAACACTTCTCTCCCTTGTTGCCGGTCACCGGCGGCCGTCAACTCAAGGCACGAACCGAGCCTCAACCCTGTGCCCAGCTCGTTTCAGCCTTCCTTGATGCCTGTCGCCGTCTCCGTCGCACCGCCGTTCGCCCTCGTCATCTGTCTGCATCCCCCGGTTATAGTTCGCTGTTTGCCGTCGCCGTGGCTCCGCGATCTGTCTATCTATTCCCATGGAGCAGGTTCCCGAGTCAAAGTTTCTTTTCACATCCTCGCAGCACGTTTGTATCCTCGTTTCCGCCGGTCGGGTCCGATCGTTCGCACCTCCTGGATAAGAGGATTTGCCGCTGTTTTTCTCCGGCCGTGGCAGGTGCCGGATGCTGCTCTTTCCCAAAAAGTAGCGATTTGAATCGATGTTTTCTCCGATGAAAAATATATGAATTTCCATCACGGGGAGACTCTTCTAAAGCTGCTCTTAGTTTCGTCTCGCCTTGTTTTCCCTTTCCTTGCCTCTGACAAAATGGGCATTATCTGGTTGAGACACCCTGTTCTCTGGCACTCCTCCCGCGTCCCCAGTGGCTACGACTACGATGCCATGACGGCTGAGCAGATCCTGCTCCTCAGATCCCGCTGGCACTACGTGATTTTTTTCTTCTGCTGTTTCTTTCCGTGTCATACACTTGCTAAAACACCACTTAGTGGTATACTGCGGACTGGGACTATGGGCACACCTCAGTGACCTTCTTGTGCACAGTGATTGGCTGCTCCATCCTTTTGAACACCTACGCAAGGCTGCGGGCTCGTTCCGCAGTGTAAGTACGATTGCGAGAGGTTCAACTTCGGCCGATGCCTTTTTTTCGCAGTTCGGGAAACGGCAAATCATTGTCAGGCCTTCTCGACAAGCTTACTGCGCTAGTCCGTTACACAGGCGCACGCCAGTTCCACGTCCGCGCGACCAAGTATTATGCCCCGCCCCTCGCTGCCATCATCGCAGTCTGCGGGATGTGGATCTTCATCATGGGTGCGCGCGCGTCCATTTCTGCCTCAAGCTGCAATGGTCGCTCACGGTCCTTCTATCTAGTTCTGTTGCTCGCAGCGCGCCCCTTCTACTGGCCGAATGATGCTATGGGTCACAGTCCGCCGATTGCCACTCGTGCGGGGTGGATCTCAATCGCTATCATGCCCTTCATGATGTACGTCCGCATACGGATCGCTCATAAAAAATCTACTGACGCCGTCCAGTGCTTTCGCCACAAAGGTTAATCTAATCGCAATCGTCACCAGCACATCGCACGAGAAGCTGCAGGTGTTCCACCGCTGGTCTGCCACCGTCATGTGTATGTCTCCTTTATCCATCGCAATTGGTGTGCGGTGGTTCTAACGCAACACCGCAGATATCACTTCACTCGTGCACACGTTCCCCTTCATTGTCTTCGATATTCAGACTGGCACGATGCGATCTTCCTGGAATCCGCACTCCTCGCCTTTCTACTGGACCGGTGTCGTTGCCCTAGTGCCGCAGGTACTATGACCTTTCGCTGGATTCACAGTCGTCAACTCAGCTATTTGTAGACGATCCTGATCGCGTTTTCATGGGCATCTTTCGCAACCGCTATTACGAGATCTTCAAGCAGTAAGTCATCGATGCCCTCGACCCCCCGCTGGAGCTAATGAACTGCTCATAGGATGCATTTCTTGTGCGTCTCATAAAGTATAGCGAAAACCATGTTGATGACGCTCGCAGATTGTCGGGTCTCTTCATGGCGGCACTGTTTATCCATGTCAACTTCCGCCTATCCTCGTGGTATGTGCTACTGCGAACGTACGGTGTATAGAAGCTTAGTGTTGGTCCAGGGATTACTTCTGGGCAACACTGGCAATCTATGGTCTCGTTTGGCTCATCCGCGTCATCCGCATCGTCTTCCTCTCCGGATTCGGTCTCCCCGCCACCGTCACCCGCGTAGGTCCCGATCTCCTCAAAATCAGCATCACCGTCACCGCAGCGCGTTTTGGGTGGTCTCCGGGGCAACACATCTTCGTGCGCATCTTCGGGCTGGGGGTGCACACCATCTTCTCCTCGCATCCATTCACCATCAGCTCTGTGCACGGCGCGAGCGGAGGCCCTATCACCACGGCGGACCTAGTGTTGCGCGTGCACGACGGGATGACGCGTGCAGTTGCAGCGCGTGTGTCGGATAAGGCTGGTTGGACGACGCGCGTGATGATCGACGGTCCATACGGTGGGTTACATGTCCCGCTGCAGGCTTACGAGCGGGTCTACTTCCTTGCTGGTGGCACCGGTGCGTTTTTCCTTGTCCTCTTTGGGTACCGAGATCAATAGGACAATCCTTAAACTGCCCGCAGGCGCGACATTTGTCCTACCCATCTTTGCGGACCTGGCAGCTAAGATTAAGGCTGGCGGCGTGAGGTGTCAGCGTATCGAACTCATCATTGCCACGCCAGACAACGGTGTGTTCTTTGTTCTTCCGTTACTGCTGTATATCCTGATGACGGAGCTCTGCCAGATACGTACATCTGGATGGAACCCATCATCTCCGCTGCTGCTGCTGATCTACCTGAAATCGCCTTCGGTCTGCGGGTGCATCACACGCGCGAGGGCGAATCGAAGGACAGCGAGATTGCAGTGGACGTCCTCCATGGGCGCCCCGTTCTCCCCGACATTGTGCGCGAAGCACACGGTAGTGCGAGCAAAGTCGCGGTCGTTGGTATGTAACTCATCCCACCTTTCTTTATGTGATTCTAACGGTGGTCATACTACGCAGCATGTGGACCTGACGGGTTCCTGTACGACGTGCGCAACGCTGTTGCGGAGGCACAGCTCATCATCGCGGACGGGTTTGATGTCTGCAAGGACCTGTTCTTACACACGGAGACATACAGGTATATTTCTCATTCCTCAAACTAGCCCGATGCTCACGCAGTCTCTGTTTTTCCAGCTGGTAAACAGGCGAGATATAGCTTGAATAGATGATCGCCCCATGGGAATGCTTCTTCGTATCGTCCTAACTTAATCTGTCAGTCGGTTACGCGAATAAGAACTGTGTTGAGAACACATACTAGCGAAGCAAGTGTTGGAAGCTGGGAGTTTTGCTGCAGGAACCGCACTTGGTTACTTGGTAGATCTAGAATCCAAGGCCAGAATTGTTTTTGGTCCCGATATCCAGGGGAATAATCATATCACTTCGTGCCTAATGCCGCTGTCGCCGCGGCTCCGGTTCATTGGTATAAATTCAAGATGGAGACGAAGATCCTCCGTGAGGCGAGCGACCTTGAATCTCCCTCACTTCGAAAAGTGTCAGGCCACAAAAACACGTGTTAAACAGCTTTTGATTGCTGATCAAACTATCTCGAGTTGTCGTGGCGTACGTAGCCTTCGTGGCTCAGTCCTCTTCCGCATCCGTCGGTTATTTGATTGCGTCTTGAAGCAGTATTCTATCCATATCTCATTCTTCGCCGGACTACCTTGGTCAGCCGATATTGACACGACAAAGATGGCTCGTACTTGAGCGTTATGAACATCAAGTCAAGCCTGCATGTACGAATACACACAAAGTACACGCGGACCAGAGAACCAGTTCAGCGTCAGCCACGGAGCTGCCTCCCTGTCCGTAGACAAGAGCCATTGATAGTTTACTCTTGCTGCCCTGACCCGTCTTGAGGCTCATGGCGCTTCTTATGGCGATGAAGCGACGACGGGTCGGAGGTCGCAAAGTCGCACTTTGTCCATCTGGCAATAAGTACGGGCATTTCAAGGGTCGCAGGTTCGTACTGTCAAACAACTTAATCGATCAGCATTCGATAGAAGGTTCAACGATGCGCAACTGAGTCAAGATGTGTGTTTGGAGATTGGACCGTTGCAGCGTTTTGTGGGAGCACCCGGTATAAGGACACTGGTGCATGCTATATGAATAATAACACGTCTTCAGTCCGGAAGAATCGGGTCATGACAGTCTGGAAATAAAAACTTACAGCTGTTCTTTGTTTTTGCGTGCGTCTGCATATGGCGCGACATGTCCGACGTGCGCTTCAGAGTGGTGCCGCAGACGGTGCATGTGGCTTTGCGAGTCGACTCTGCCTCGGAATCCTGCTCAAAAGTGAGAAGGTCGCGTTATCTTCGCAAGAGTGTGTCAATTTACCACGGAGCCTGAACTGGCGAGTGCTGGTTGGTCGCGTTGCATTTAAATGAAGAAGCGAAGATGATGGGTGAGTATTGACCGTCTGGGGGTATGCAGTGATGTCCGTCGGGGGTTCGCTTGAGCTGCCTTGAAGTCAAGATAACGGAGGTCTATATGTAGCTTGTACCATAATGCAGCTGTGACAACCGTGGACAAAGGTGCGGATCAGTCGAGGGCACGATACGGGCGCAAAGACAGATTTTTCCGATTGCAAGTCGGATTATCTCGGAAAACGGCGAACCAAATGGAGCGCTCCCCCGGGTGCCCAGCCAATGCATGGAATATCCGTCTGCAGCAAAGTGCTGAGCACAAAGGTGAGATAACAAAGGTGTATTATTAACCTTTGTCTGCCCATCTTGATTCTCCCACTGCTCAGGGGACGAACGGTGTCCACCTAAAATTGCCCCTTTGATTAGGTTGGTGTCAACCACAATCATTACACCTGAAGGAAATGCATCATTATACGATTACTGTTCGAAAGCGAATCGATTCCAATGTGCCTCATGGCACCTGCAAGGCCGTTAGCAGTGTCCACACGAGGTAAGACGTGGAGAGCTACATTGCCTTTTCCATTGTCAAAGCGAATCGTTAATCGATTGCATTCGACTCGCCTCATGGCGGATGCATGCTCACCACGCAACGAGGCACAACCAAGCGCCTTTGACCACTATGCCCATCTGCATCTTCACCAAGGCGAGTACTCTACCGCATAGTACCGCAGCCACGTCGGAGCTGCTATCTCAGATGCATGCAGGTACTCGCAACTAGGAAATTTGGTTTCGCCGCGCCGCCGGGGTACTGCTGTTGATTTCGCCCCTGGCCGTCCGGTTTCTGTGGCACAGAAGCGCGACGCTGCGACACTTTCAGCGTCGGATGATAGAATTTAATCTGCCCCCCAGAAGGTACAGCAGTACAAGAGCGCATTGGAAGAAGCACGGTACTGGGCAGCAGCGAAGCGACACGCGCGGCGCTACGGGCCTCCGACGCGCGCTACGCGGGGGCAGCGCTCGTGTGGGCTACGGAGATACCTGTGTAACATCCTACGCGCCTGCGCTCCTGCCATTCTATCGTCAGCCGGG
>QVIE01000789.1:0-12391 GCA_013387415.1 Panellus pusillus | reverse complement strand
CCCGTCTCCTACAGTCCCCGGGCATTGAGTGCCACTCGCAGCATTTCGAGATCGATCCCACGCAGATCGGCGATGTTCTTCTTCTGATCCACCTGCGGCGGCAGCCGCGACCCTGTGGCCAGCCGCGAATACGGATTCTGGCCTTGGAAAGCTGGCGCGGGATGTTGAAGAACTTGAAGGCGTTGTGGGCTCCGTTGGTTGGGGCAAAGATCCTCCCCGACGTCAGCCTCCGAGGCCGCGCGCAGGGAATCCTTGATGCTGTTCCGCTGCTCCTTCAGCCTAGCATCGCGCGCGGCCTTGGTGTCGACCTCAGTCTTCACCCGGTCTTTGGTAGCTGCCCGGGACGGCCCAGACGGCTTTTACCCTTACCGGCCGGTGTGGACTGGGTTCGGGGAGGGACGGGGAGACGGAGGCGGCGACGGGGGCAGGAACGTGGACGGAGGCGGCGACGGGGCAGGAACGTGGGCAGAAGCGGAGGGAGCACGGGCGGAGATGCTTGCACCGCCGGCGCGGGTGCTTGCGCCGCGGGCGTTTGCGGAGATGGAGGCCGCCTCGCCTCGAGTAAACATAGGCTGCGGCCTGACGGGGGCGCGTCCGCCGATTTCGTTCACGCTGGAGAGTTCATGCAGCGAAGCTGCCGTTTTGCCGCGGCGATGATGTCGTCGTCGGTTGCGCCGAGCACATATGCGAGCTAAATGAGCAATGAGAACAAGAACTCAATGACTATTAGTGTAAGACACGTACATCCTGCAGACCCGGGGAAAAGATGATGCTGGCAAGTTCTCCATCCTGATTGATATGGGGCCCAACAATGAGGGCCCAGAGATCAAAGTCCTGCCGGTCGTGGACGTGTTTGGTCTTGAAGACGGTTAGAACGAAGGTAAAAAACGAATGGGACTCTGTACATACCAGAGCTGTGATCTGCTTGCAGATGCTGGTGAAGCTTTTCTGACGGGAGGCTATAGTCTGGCCGCCACCCGATGCCTTGAACAAGGCCTCCCATACACTGAGAACCTCGTCATAGTTATCGAACTCGTCTTGGAATTTCTCCCAAGAAATGCGGAGCGTTTGGTGGTCAAGCTGCACTTCGGCCTCCGTCGCGGCTGGGTCGACGCGCTGGAGCTCGCGCAGGCGATTCTCCGGGTCGTTCGCGTACTTCTGGTAGGTGTTCCAGTAGTTGGCCCCTTGAACGTGACGCTGGTGGAGTTATGCCTTGCAGCATATCTGAGGACCTGGTCGCGGGTGACGCTACCCCCGGTGTCCTTGATGCAGCCTTGCACAAGTTCGTCGAGCGCGTCGCAAACTTCTGGAGGCGGTCGGCCACTGCACGCGGGTAACGGCCACCCTTGACATTTCCTTCGACGGGGGGTCGTTGCCGTTGTTGGCGCTGATAGAGCCGTCGTGGCCGCCGTTGCCATTGCGGCCACCATTGCCGCCATTAGCATCCGCGGAATCCTCGTTCTCGATGTCGTCCATGACGACGTCGAGAAGCCGGGGGACTCAGGCCGAGGTGCAATGGGGGGTGGGGGAGGCGGCGACGGGGGCAGAGGCGTAGGCGGGGAGGGGAGCGTCTGCGGAGGCGGCACATTTTTTATCTTACGCTGCTTCGCCGGGTTTGCAGCCTTCCTTTGCGCGAGGGCACGTCGACAGCGTGATTCAGATCTGATATGAAGCTGTGAGGGCCGAGCTGCAGCGCGGCTGGGGCTGGGGGGCGACGTTGGAGCTGCTCAAGGGGCACGTCGTCATCGTCGTCGACATTAGCAGGCGGCCTGGGATTGAATACAGGGGCGGCGGGCGTGCGAACGGCGGCGGGGATGGGAGGCGCATGGTTGAGCCTTCGTTGAACGAAGGCGGCCCCGGCATACTCAGCAAACCTCGATACGGCGCCGCCGCGGCAGACGGAGGCAGGTTCCCGTAGGCGTCAGGGATGGGGATGTCGACGAAGTGATCCTTTGCCCACTGCTGGAACTTGAGTTCACCCGCCTTGGTCTTTGGTAGCTTTGGCGGGGGGCCGGCTGCCGTGTTTTCGAAGGGGAACTGCCTCTTGGTGTTCTTGCCAGAGTGCTCGGCGACGGAGGTCGAACCAGCGGCGTACGCAGTGTACGGGTTTTCAGAGGGGAACTGCCTGTTGCTGGTTTCCCCGCGTGCGCAGTGGCAGAGGTTGAGCCAACGGTGAAGGCGGCGGTGTACGCCTCAAGCGTGAGCCCGGCGGAAGCGGAGGCAGGAGGCGGAGGTACGTGTGAGGCGGAGGTACGGTTTGTAGCAGCTTCTCCCGACGCGCAACGGTGTGCTTGATCACCTCGGGTGCCCGTGTCGTCGGCATTATCACGGAGCGGAGGCGAGTGGGTGTGCTGGCCACAGGTGTCGGCTGTCGCTTTCGGCACGCTCCCCCACCAACCTGTGCTGGGCTCTCGTCGTTCTCGCTGACCTGCGCTGGACTCTCGTTGTCCATATTTGTAGCAGGGCTAGCATCGACGTCGTCAAGGAACGGGTCAATGTCGTCGGGCAGGGGCGCCGAGTAGGGACGGGGGGGGGGGGGGGGTGGAGCTACTGCATGAGCTGGGGTGGCTGGGGTGGAAGAATCAAGCTCGTCTTCCTCGAAAAAAGTGCCGTCTGGGAGTGTATTCCAAGAAGGAAGCGAAGGCCTTGGGCGTGCGCCATGAGTGGCAGGTGGGAGAGGAAGGGGGGCGTCGCCAGGGAGGGAAATGTTGGACCAGTCGATATCAGCCAAGTCGTCGTCCAGGCGCAGCTCAAACTGGGTGTGCGAGGGGTGCTGGGTGGGGGCGGCGACAGGCGACTCTTGCTCATCTGCGTCGGGCGTCGAGGTGAGCGTTCGAGCGTCCTGTTTTTGGTTCTGGTCGTCGCGCTTTTGGTTCTGGTTCTTAGCCATCTTGTCTCGATCTGCACCCTGCTCCGAGGTGGGAATTAGGTGCGCAATCTCGGCAGGAGGATGTGTGACTAGAAAAGATAGGTTAGAGGAGGGGTAGAAGCAAACATTGTAGAGCTCACCAAATGAAAAGACGAAAAGAAAGACAAGGATGTGCGAGGGGCACGCTGTAGCTGTAGCGTAGCGATACAAGACAAGATTCCAAGAAAGACCCGGTGCGTAGTAGCTGGGTGCGTAGGAGCTGTGGGACGAAGGAACGATCGGTGGATAGGAGATGGGACAGAGAGATCGGCGGCGTAGCAACTGCAGAAACAAAGGGAGGAGTGGTGGTGGTGGGCAAAGGAAAATTTCAAGCGAGTCACGCTGCCACGTAGCACTCGTGCTTCCCGCCTGCGTCGCCGCCACTGAAACGTAATGGATCCCGGAGCCATCGTTGTTGAGAGTACGAGGACGACGGTCAACGCAAAGGATAGCTTGGACCCACAGTGAGTCCACGTGTTGACAGTCTGCCTGAATGCCGAGAGAAAACATAGGAAAACATACCCTGTCCGCACTCTGCGCCTGCGTCGCTACACCGCGCCTGCGTCGCTACGCCCGGCTGCGTCGCACCAAACGTCGTTGAGGTAATTAAGTCCGACTCTAAGTCCAGCCAATCAGAAGCATTATAAAGGTTGTTCCCGCACTTTTTTTTTCTGGGAGCTTGTTTCTGACCAGTTTTACAGGTTTGACCATCGGGAATCTCGTTTCTCCCCTCGCCGCGTCCGAAAAGATTTTTTTCCTATTTTCCCTACGTTACTTGAAAACCGGACATCGTTTGGTCCAAAGGTCGGGTACGTCTACATTATATCTTGACCACTACACTCACCTTCATTATGGGCCGTTCCACAGTGTACTTCACTGCAGATGAAAAACGTCAGGCAAAGCAAGCAGGCACCCGTAGCTGCTCTCAGAAGCAAAGGTGCGCCCAATTTTGCTTGTGAAAGTGCAATATCTCACTAATATCTCACCGCCCTATGTAGCACCAAGGATGCCCGAGCAGCGGCAAAACGTATTGTTGCTACCACCCAAGCGGCTTCAAAGTGTACTTCGGCTGCAAATCGTGCTCGCCATCGCCGCCAAGGGGCGGATACGGTCTGCAAGACTCCCAGCACCAGCACCAGCACCCGCACCCACCCGGTCTTCCTTCCCTGTGGAGGACTTACTCGCGTCATCTACGGCAACACCGTCACCTACCCCCGCCACGGCGCTATCTACGGCACTGTTGCCTATGCCCTCCACGACTCTCAGCACCAGCACCCTCCCGGTCTCCGTCCGCTCACGGAAGACATACTCGCGCTATCTCAGGACCCATTACCCACGCACGAGGCCTTTTACCAGACTGCCTTCACCTCCGCTACGGCGTTCGACGAAGACTCTTTCAAGATGTGGACCCAGGAGCCTCCATTCGCCAAAGACAAAGACCGCAGAGATTGCCACTCTCTTTCGTACTCTCGATGGACCCTCAGACTTGCCTCCCTCTTACATGGAATCCGTGCCCGTGAAGAGCGAGGGCGTTTCACGACTCTACGTGAGGTTTTTCGAACTGGGAACCCGAACGCGGAGGCACAGAAGTTGACGAAGGAGGTGGAGGGTCTACTATTGGTGTGGGATCGGGTGCGGCTCTTGGACTATCATTGTTATCACCAGCCCAGAGAGCATGTAATGCATCAGCATTACATGCAATGGCTCGCTCGTAGTATCTGTTCCTTGTACTTTCTAGAATTCTTGAAAGATTGATTCAATTGTTCTTACGAGCGAAACAGAGGGAAAGGCAAAGCACAAAAAACATGTTAACGAAGCGGCAGAGTACAGATATGTGTGGTTATTACGCTCCGAGCACGTTCTATCTCCTTCTCGTGAAGCCCGGTTACGTGCGCACCCCGCAGAATTGCAGCAAACATACAAATGACCCAGATACCACAGTCGTGGCCGTTCGTTTGACGAGGGTAGCCCAGGTTGAATAGTGGCTGGGCCTTCCAAGGCTCGTTCGGGTCCTCCGTTGTGAGGTGAAGAGGATATCCGTGCCGATTCGAGAGTACGACCATACGCGTTATGAGTACCATAATATCCTACTAAAGATGAGCAACGAAATGAATAAATATGAGTTACTCACGCGGATATCACGGCGCCACCCCGTCGCTGGCTCAGGCTGTCGAAGAAAAAAAGGTGCTGGTCCCGCGTCGATACGACAACGAAGGTCCAGTGTTCCTCCGCTTGCTGGTGAATGGGAATGAGCCACAGCTCCTTCGTCCAATACTGCAATGGTGCAACATGGCGCCACACGTCCGCGTCCGAGTACTTGTATCGAATACGGTGGAGGTCAAAAGTGCTGAAGATGGCGCACCGAGCTGCGTGCGGCGCCGTGTGTGGTGAGAGCCAGACGTTGCTGTAGATTGTTTCAAGGGATGCAGCGACAGCATTGATTCCAAACCCATTGAGACGGCCCGATCGAGACGAGATGCGTTCAACGTCGTCAGCTTCGATAGTGAGATTGGGGAGATCTCCACCTCGTACGACTGTGTGCGTAGACATTTCGGGGAGAATCTGGTAGCCTGAGTGGCTCCGTTGGTGTAGATCATCTAAGAAGGTGGTGTCGACGACGAGGTTCTCCTTTGAAAATAGGTTCAATAAGTGGGACTGCGCAACAGGAGCTCGGACGTACAGGGCAGCTCCATTGAATGACGAAGCTGACGGAGCTGTCTTCGACTCCGGTGCTCTCCTCCACCTCGACATCAAACTCTAAGACATCTTGAATCTCGAATGTCTCCTCGTCGGAGAGTTCGTTCTCGACTTCGTCTATAGCGATCGGCAAATCTGGGGTTTCGAGCTCCTCTTCGAGTGGCTCATCGTCGGGATTCAACAAGGTCGGGGTATGCACGACGGGGGTGGAGCCACCTGCTGCTGTGTCCGGCATTTTACCAAGCCCCCAGGATACCCGAAGATGACCAAGACGACGCAGCCGTTTCTGGAGTTCAAATCTGAGGCCGGAATCTGAAAACGCTACTCCATTACTGCATCTACGTCGAGAGAATCTAACTTACCTGATGCTGCTCGTATGGCTCGAGAAACAACCTCGGTTTCATCGTCCAACCAGCTCCGCAAATTGGCGCGCTCCATGTCGAGTCGGGTGCTCTCCTCTTTGCACCGATCAAGCAAATGGAGGTGGCGAATACCATCTCGCACATCCTCGTCTTCGAGCCAACGCGGTATGCGAGTCTGCGATGGTTCGATCTACACGTCCTCATGGAGGGAAGGGTCAGAGCGAAGGCCGTTGAGCTGGGTCGAGAGTGGCTGGGGAATCGGAATTGTACATCCGGAAGGACGGCACTGCTCCAAAACAGAGCAATAGTTGTTGAACTTGTTGATAGATCGGAGCAGCGCAGGCTGGCGTTTCAAGATAGCGTGGCGTGTTGCCTGATGAAGCTTCGTTCCTGACGGAGGTAAGGCACATTTTGTCAAGAATGGAATGTGCCCTCACCTAGCGATTCTCGCCTCCCAGCAACTGCGCGGTCCAGTAGTCTGTAGTCGATCGCGGGTCGCGTGATAGGTGGCCGCCCTTATTACAAATCATGAGATTTGTAATCACTGCCACGCCTGCTCTGCCCATCTCCTCCCTCTACTCCCGTACATCCTGGCCTCTGTTGTGCAATTCAACCTCCGATGGCACCGACATATCACTTGAATTGACCGCTGGAGACATAATATCCACCGTGAGGAGCTTTCTCGGCTGGATAACAGGTTCTATCCGGCGTCCACGACGGCACACTTGTATAGTACGGCACTTATCATGATGTACGTGGAGAAGTATATATCGAAGCCCGAAAAATGCACCAAAGGGGAAGATGCAGCTACACAATGATTGAAGCCCAGTGAGCAAAGGCAAACTCGGAGGGTGAGAGGAAGAGCCTTGGAGCTCGGCTGTCTCATAAGTACTCCGCGGCCAAATACCCATATGTCGTAAATTTTGATCAACTTAAGACCTCGAATAACATTTTCGGGTCATTCTACGCGTCGAGGAGACCAAAATCAAGCTTCTGAATGCCCTAGAGGATTGGCACGACGCGTCGCGTTTGGCGTCACAAGACTTGCACGTGTCTCATGATTTGTAATAAGTGCGGCCACCGATCATTTGATCAAGGTACTCAACAGACTACAAACATAACAAGGTACGAGATAATTTGTTTGTAGCGTCTGTCTACGAGAGACTAGCGGTCCAGCGTCTCCCACTCGTAGAAAGATCCAATCGCGCGCTTTCGAATGGCCATCTTGAGCTCCCTCATCAGGAGAAGTGTTCGTACAAACTGGAGAGGTAGATTACGGAGGCCGGGGAACGAATGTTGAATGTTGAGTGCGGAATACAGCCATCAGCCTCGGTGCTCAATTTCTGGTGTGAGGCTTCGAGAGCGCGTAGGTGAGCGAGGGCCTCCGGCGTCATCCCAGCTGACTTGATCGTCTGCCTTGTCTCTGTGATAGACTTCTCGAGTACGTCGATTTGTGTCTGGAGCGCGATGACCTTGTCTAGTTCCTTCCGAAGCCGTGCAGGTGCATCTAGACAACCGTTGTATCAGCACGCAGATAGAGGTGACGGAGGTAGATTGGAATTGACGAAGCTGGACTTACAGGCTCGCTGCGACTTCTGCGACGCTTTCTGTTGCTCCCATTGCTCGCGGAGCTCCGCCTCTGAGACACTGCAATCACGTAGCACTTGAATGGCCTTACGCTGCTTCTTCAGAACGTTCTTGTTGTGCTGTCGATCTATCCACGTCCCGAGAGCATCAAGCCCTTGTTCGTTCACAAACGCGATATGCTGATCAATCATCCAAATGCGCCGGGAGTTCTAGCATCAATCAGCTAATGTGCAGACCCATTCTACGTCAGAAACATACCCATTGCGCTCGCGTCAAAGGGATAAGTCTTCTAATCAATGACCACAGGCGCTCGACGCCTTCCGCATCCATCAGCCCCACGCCCTTCCGAAACCGAGGGTTGTACACAAGTTGGCATATCCATTCGTGGCCGAAGGCATGCATGGCGTTGATGATGAACGTAACGCTGATAAGCAGTGTATAAATACACTGATGAAAAACGCACTTTTTCGCGATTTCATCAAGCTTACACCACCGGGATAGTGAGGCAGAATGAGGGTACATGTCCGCCCCGGGACAGTGTATTAAACCTACGAAGGTCACAAGCCGGCAGTCATAATTGCGCCGGGCTCTAGGAAATGGCTAACCACCACGTACTATTGCACCTGAGGTGATCAAAGGGAACTACGAAAAAGCCCAGAATACTAAGGCCGTAATCAGCGGCTGCTAAAAAGACAATGTGCGGTGCGATGTCTACAAAACAGTAGCTGCCCGGCACTTCCGCAAGAAGTGGCCGGCATTTACTTGATAAAATTGAAAGAAGCCCCGGCATTGAAATGTGATATGCGATTCAACGGTGGCCAAACTACGCAGGAATAAGTGAAGGATTGAATATATGAACAAAATAGTATCTGCCCGGCAGTTCCGCAAGAAGCTGCCGGCAGTTGATTGAAAGTTAAAAGAAGCGGCCGGCAATGGAAAAAAAGAAAGATCGAATGTACGAATGATTGAGAACTTCCCGGCAGATGGTTCGAATCCTCCGGGCTGTTCCGAAGAATAAAATCACAAGCCGAAGGTATTGATCAAAAGATGATTCAACTGCCGGGGCTTCGAGAAGTTCTTTTGAACCGAAGGAATTGGTGTGCAGAAAGCCGCCGGCAGTTTCAAACTCAGCCGGTGGGTCTATCTGGCCAACTCAGTCATGTGCCAATACTGCCGGCTGACTGAGCGGTGAGCACGCCATTCTCACGAATTATTAGAAATTGCCAAGAAAGACAAAATACTGAAATTCTGATTGGCTGCCGGCACTTTCGCAACATTCGGACTTGCCGCCGGCTTTACTCGGACTAGGTGCATGGACCATTTAGAAATTGTATAAAAAGGCGTAGTTTTATCATGTACAGTAGTAGAACCTGCCGGAGTAAACCCTACCCCAGTAGACCCCGAAAGAACCCTTCCGAAGTACTGGGAGCGGACAATTGAAATATTTGATTGAGAATACAACCGAAGTCAGATAAAGAATAAGAATCAGAAAAGTGAACCTTGAGTTCAATACAAGAACATAGTAAAACTCGAAAGCCGCCGGCAGTCAGAACACCCCGCGAGTTACAATACAACCGCCGGGCATTTAACTTGCCGCCAGTTAGAAAAAGTTGCTATCTTGTATTTTCTGATACATTCCGAATACACTTCAGTTTGAACACTAATCTCGAATACTACATTTCCGTAGCCCACGCAGGTTGAAAAGAACCGCCGGGAACTACTCAAAAACCTTGAAAGCGCCGCCAGTTCCGGACTGCCGCCGCCTGACTATTGAAGTTGGAAAACTTGGAATATCATACGCACTATTGTGATTTTGGAGGACGATACGCCTGTCCTACTACCCGAACACACCCACGAAGCATTGATTGGAGTTGTGATTTATTTTGAGATTGAGGGATTTTGTTAGCTTGAGCCTTGCTCGCTTTCAATTAGAAACTTAGTCTTCATTTGATTTCACGGCTGCACCTACGTGCACCGTTTCAACGCGCTGACGGAGCCCTTCAGAAAGAATGGAAAACTAGAACGGGTTGGGTACATTCAATACACAGGACGAAGATACTCACCAGGTCGCAGCTACGATCCAGGACACACCCCACGTCATATGCCTGCAAGATCGTCGCAGCCGGAGGGAGATGGCTGGCGACTTCCTCCATGCATGCAACGATGAAGTGTTGCTGCTCCCCGGGGGTGTCAACGTCGCACAGAAAGAGGACTTGCGAATGCCGGCACACCATGGCGAAGACGCCGCTCCTATCATACCGTTGGGGTCCGCCTTGCGCTTCTTCTCATTTGCAGCCTCCCACGTCTCTTCACAGGATTGAAGTGCCTCGTCTGGGATCTCGGAACGCTTAGATGCGGGAGCTGTAGTGCGCACAGTGCGAATGCGATCCCGGATTGCGGCGACCTTTTCTCTAGATATGAAGAACTCGGGCTATAGCCCGTAGGACCATCGCCCGCAGTCTTGAGGTGTCGGTAGCTGAAGCAAGCATCCGCGCCCAGCTGGATATCGCCGCCTCTGGAAGATTGTTAGACGCGAACGCAGGCAGTGACGAAGGGAGAGCTTACGCAGAGAGAGGCCGACCCCATTCACGTAGATCAAAGCAGAGAGGACAACGCTGACGTAGAACGCGGTCGGCACGCCCTGCGGTCAGCGCAGGGGGGTGCGATGGGACAGGCGACGGTGACGAAGGAGGTGAGGCGGTGACGAAAGAGACCGGGGCGACGGAGGTGACGGAGGGGCGGAAGTACTTCATCCTCCGCGGACGAGAGAGCTGAATCCACCCTCTTGCAAATCAAAGTCCGGATGTTGCTATACCATTGAACAGCGTGGGCAAGACCCTTTCGGAATGGGTCCACTGCACGCGCGCCAGGCCGCTAAAAGGTATGAGTATGACGAATCTTGAATGATGGAGCTCACCTACCGATTGAGATAAGACATCAAAGCCCTGCGGTAGTAAAGGGTGTTGAGCGCAGCAGCCAAAGCCGTGATCGCGTCGCAGGAGCGCTCGAAAAGAGCCTTGTAGAGCTCGAGAAGCTCGATGGAGATCGCTGTTGTAGGCCGTGTGGGCGTGAAAGGGAATAGCCCGTGCTCCACGAGGAGGAGCGCAGCTGGAGCGCAGTCGCAGGTTTTCACGGTAATCTGCTGTATATCTGATGCAAAGTGAGAAGAAAGCCTTGGCCCAGAAAGCAGCCTACTCACACGACGCGTTGAGACACTGCACTGTGATCTCCGTCATGGTGCAGCCGTTGACGGGGCAAGCTTGGTGCAAAGTCGAGGGTACGGGTCGCGGTGGCATACCATGCACCTCACGGTCGTAGGTCATGAGCGGTCCCGCCAGGAGAGGGAGGAGTCGTTCCCAAGCGCGCCTCTGACGCTCCTGTGCATCGGCAAGCGCAGCGGCAGTCACCGATATACGTGGCACAGATGGCGCAGGCGGCGCCGTAGCCTCGATATCCTCCCAGTCTGCGACTTGCTCCTCCATATCAGCTGTGGCATGTCTGAGTCCTCGACATCAACAGTTGTTGAGTTCTCCTGCTTCGGAACGCGGTTGAGGAGCTCCGCTAGGCGCAATGAGAGGTCCACAACGCGTGCGGCAGACCCGTAGGACGAACGGCGCCCTTCTTTCGCTTGTCGCGCGGCTTGAGAGGGCTAGTGAAGTGCCTGCCGACACCTTCGCTGACGGTTGGCTCGTTGCGCCGCGTAGATTTCTGGCGGCCGTTCGGGCCATGGAGGGCGGAGGTGAGAACGGGAGGATCCCGATTAGGAACGGATCAATAATTGTCACCCGAATAGGAAGCTGTCACCGGTACGTAAAAGGTGTTACACAGGTACGTAGAGAACACCTCTCAGACGAATAAAGTCAACGTTCTAATAAGCCTAACAGCCCACTCCACAACGAAAACGGGGCTTCCCTAGGTGACTAATGCATACACACATGGCCTGAGAGCGAGGAATGATCACGCTCCGCATCCGCCCCCATCCGCCCGGGCCCCGGGCCCCCGGGCCGCCTGTAAATACTAAAGACTGGAGTCCGCCGTTCGATCCGGAACAAAGACGTGTCGCCAGACTCTCTTTTGTGCTGGCCACGATGCTTACCAACTCCAAGCACCCAATTTCGCGGGCTAGGTCGCTTCCTTCCTAACGTACGCGGAATTGAAAGATTGATGTCGCAAACAAGCAACAATGGAACGCACGGCAGCGGCAGCGGCGGCCGGCGGGGTGCTCCCTCATCCGACCAGTCAGCAAGCAGGCTGAAGCACCGTGGAGGCGGGGTGGCACCCTCTCCCAGTCAGCCAAGCACGTAAGCAGCAGACCATCAGAAACTGATGAGGAGGTTTCGCGCAGGATCGAGGTGCTTGCCATGGTACTACTGCTCATCATCGACAGAATAAATGTCTCCGTCCGACAAGATATTGACCTTCCTCCTGATCGGCCACCAGCGCGACGGGTACGCCGTCCCTCCCACCCCCCTGTCTTTTCTACGTACTGAATAATCTACCACAGGCTAGGCCGCCATCGGCGGCGCCGTCCTCACGCGCTTCCTCGTGCACCCCAACGGCCGGAGACTTCCACTTCACCGTGCTCGTGCGCGACGCGAAGAAGGCGAAGAAGTTCAATGCGATGCGCGGCGTGGCGGGGCTGAAGAAGCGGCACGCAGCGACAGGAGTGCCATCTTCATCTGGCACACAGTGCATCGTGCCATTTCTCCTTTTTTCTTCTTCAGATGAATGCCCTGATCATGGAACATGATCGTCAGTCCGGCGCAGCCTGCAGGTAAGCTTGCTCTCTTAGCTCTCCGGCGCGGAATTCAAATTTCACCGGCCAGCGGTCGTGATG
>QVIE01001438.1:0-26309 GCA_013387415.1 Panellus pusillus | reverse complement strand
CTGCGTGCTGCGGTGGCTGGTATCTGCGAGCTGCTCATAGTTACGGGGTGCTAGAGCACATGTACAGCATAAGTAATTGAATGACCCGCAGACACTTCTGAGGCCAGTTAAGGTCAAGGAAGTTAGAACAGGTGTTGAACAGGTGAGCCTTGAGGAGAAGGCTGAGGGAAGATAGAGTTTCGCTGTAAGCCGACTGGAACGGCCACGGCTTAGCCGTCAGGAAGCTGACTTGAGCCTGAGCCGAACTAACTAATCGGGTGGTCTGGCTACTTTGCCTGGGATACCGCGTCACATCAGTCGCTATTGACGGAACAACCGGCAATGATAGCAGATCAATCGATCACCGGCCACAGCTCCGAATATTTTACTGATTTTCCTCGACGGCGCTCAAGTCCCATTATTCCACAGACTTAAACATTTGATATATACCAGGCAGACCTTTTGATAATGCGAGACTTCGTAGTATAAAATCTGTATCAACAATGAAATTTCTTTGTAATTTGTGATACTTACTCAAACCTCTATTGTTGTCTACAGAGGAGCGCGGAGCCAAGCCACCTCGCCCGTCCTTTCGGGCTCTGCTGACACCAACAATATTGCACGCGCATCTGAGTCCACCATGGCTGTGAGTTTGGAGCCTCGATGGAGAAGGAGGATGAGGAAACAAAAAACTCGCCGTCACGGTCGCACTGCGAGACACCCCCACCGAGACGCGACTCCGGTGGATCTACATAATCGTCTTTCGGAGAAAGGCCGCGTTTTGGGCGCCATCGCCCCGCGCACGAGTTCGGAGTCATGCCCCCCCTCGCACGGCGCGGTCTCCTCGCCGAATTGCATATGCCACACCCGCTCGAGATGCACGCTTCAGCGCTGTCTTGAAGAGGATTGCTGCCTCGAGCTCTCCAGAATGAGCCTGACGAGATGCATGCTATAGCGCTGTCTCTGTCCTTTTAACTCGTCTCCGCCATGACTGAGTATGAATGTCCTCTGACCTGGGCTGGCCTGGGCTGATAGGGCTCTCCACCATCGAGTGCATCCCTCACTTGGCCGCACCGACTTGATGCGCTGGCACATTTCGGGTGTTTCGGTTCCCCTCCCGATCTGATCCTGTATCATTCCTTGGCGCGCGCTGACGTGGCCGCCGTCTATTTCTTTGGTTAACCCGCGAATGCGGCGGCTCGAGCGTGGGGCTCTCCACCTCCGGTGCATCCCCCCTCAATCGACAGCCTGTTTCGCTGGCAGACTTCGGAGGCGCCGAGACGCTTTCCGCTTTCATCCGCGCGGGCCGACCACAGCATGACTCATCTCCTGGCGCCAACGTAGCCATGTTATTTATTTCCGTGCCCTTGCTCCCGCTGGTGGCTCTTGGACCTTGGTGGCTCCGCGGCGAGTGAACTCTGGATCCCGTAATCGGGCCACGTTGCGCCTGTGAAAAAAAAAAAAAACAAGTTAAAATGTGTGATTATTCTCTTTGGGTGTCTGAGCTGCATCGTTGGATGTAGCCCTGACACCGCGGCCTATCCGCATGCATTCTGCAAAGGGGCGCCCTACAACGGCTACAGGCTTCTGGTGGATACCGGGGATTTGTACCCTGGACAAGAGAACTTCGACAGGGTCCCACAGGGTTTTAGCCGGTAATCCTGCCCCACAAGGGCCGGCCAGTTGCTTCGTTGCTGATTAGACCACCTAACCCCTGGAATGATTGTGTGCTCCAGCGACTCATGGGGAGACTATAGAAGGGTAACTCTGGATGTAGTGTACCTATGTTGTCGTTGGTAAACTCGTTGTTCATGTCGTGGACCTCGCGAGTATAATAAACTCCTCCTCCTCCTCCTTACTGACATTTCTACAGTATAGGGAGCGGGATGGAAGCGGGGACGCATGGGGAGATGGCGTGCTTGAAGAAAAATGGTTACGAGCACATGGATACCAATTTGATTCCCAAACAGAGAGGATTTAAGTATGTAGTAGCGGGGAGCTCGTAGGATTGATCCCGGACCACCCGAGTGATCGGCGATCAAACATCACCGATGAAGCACCACTGTGAACGGTGACCTCGAACCCACCACTTGACTCCACGCAGTAGACTCCACGCGCTAGGCACATCTGAAGAAATAATCGTGAGTGAATCCCAGTAGAGAATGCAGTCGGCACTTCCATCTCAAGTTGCGCCACTTATTCTCAAATGCTGTGTCCGGGGTCTCTGGCTCTCGGCCCTCGAGGCAGTGCTTGAAGTCCCAGGGATTTCGCTTAAAGCTTGCGCTTGTGTTTTCGTCTCAGACTCTCACCCAATGACCACAGCAAGAGACGCCGTCATTTCGACGCCCGAGCTTCTTGCACTCATACTGTCTCATCTGCCCATGCGCGATCTCCTCCTTGCCGCACCCTTGGTCAGCAGGACGTGGCACACGGTCACATCTTTCCCAATCGTACAACGCGCCCTCTTCTTCCAACCGGCCTTTTCGTCGTCCTGTGCAGCCGTAAAGAACCCGCTCCTAGTGGAACTATTCCCGCCGTTCTTCGCCGAGGTGGGAGCCAACCGCTGGGCGTGGCCGGGGCAGCCGGCAGCCATCATGGCGATGCCCTGGGCCAAAGCGCCCGATGCTTTCAACCGCAAGGATGCGAGCTGGCGGCGCATGCTCTTGACTCAGCCTCCAGCCAAGAAGATGGTCGTTGTAGACACTTGTCACGGCCAGGCGGGCGATTCGGAGTGTCGCGCTGTGATTAACGACGAATTGCTCTGCATGGGACAGCTCTATGATCTGTCTGTGCCATTCATCAATCGAATTGCGGCGTCCTTTTGCGTACGCTGGCATACCGAGATGGATCAAGATGCCGATCTCACCCTCTTCCGGACCTTTACCGCGCAGTGCTCCCCGTCTTCGAGGCAGATGATTGACAAGGGTGATGCGCAGGCGCTGGTAATTGCCTCGTAGGGGTGCGATTCACGTTCCTACTCTGATGTCGCAGTAATCCAATTGAAATACGTGTACCGAACTCGTGTATGTACACGGCGGCCCTCCTCGATCATCTCTTTAGCTTCAGCCCGAAGAATCCTTTCTTACCCTGTTTTCCACTACTACTTCGGGCTGTACTACTTTTACTGGATTCGCTTGCAAGCACCTTATCTGCGGGTCGTAAGATCTAAGAGAGAATCTTGAGTCCGCGCACTTGACGGAAATGGAACGAGAATGTACTACCTGAAAGGAGCACACCAGGTCTTCATCGACGGACATGACCTAGTGTCGAAGATATTAGTTTCCTTCCGCACCGGAAGCGAATACTAACTGCGGCAGCGTTATCGAACTCTCCGCAGTAATTTGGTGCAGAGAAGATCGTGACGAGCCTCCGCTTAGCAAAGAACTCAAAACCGTCTTCGACTACCTAGTAATCATCCAGAGTCAGGACACGGGGGATCAATACAGATGATGCACGACGAGCCTGATGTGCCCGGCAGATTAAATCCAGGTCATACTTTTGTGTGAAGCGGGCGACGACGTCCGCGCCAAAGGTGTATCCCGCGCCGCGGTCATTCTCCGCCCACCCCGACACGTCCGCGTCCGGATCGCTCCACAGGATGTCGCTTAGCAGACCTTCAAAATTGTCAATGGACAAATATTTCATCTTCGTGTCAACATACCTCCATCTGGGATTTCCGTCGGACGCAGGATACGACGCAGTTGATCTATGGACTGCAGGTCGGGAGATAAACCGCCGTGCATAGTGAGTATGCGCTCCCCAATGATCGCAGCGATTGGGAGACAGTTGAAACAGTCCGTAAACGTCTTCCACAGTTTAGTGGTATACCGTCGCTTGCCTGTCCATCTCTGTCATTGGCCCACAAAGCTTGACAGGGCGCACCCACATTCGTCGTAAAACCCGTAAATTCTATTCACTCCTGCGCTCTCATGGTTTCCGCGGAGGAGAAAGAAATTTTCGGGGTATTTGATTTTGTAAGCCAGCAAAAGTGAGATCGTCTCCAGCGACTGGATTGAACTTGGTGATTAAGCTCAACGAAAGTTTGGACGGCAGTCATACCTGGCTTCCTCGGTCAACGTAGTCGCCGAGAAACAAATAATTTGCGTCCGGCGGAAACCCCGCGACTTCAAACAGTCTAAGCAAGTCTGAATACTGCCCGTGGACATCGCCTGAACACTGAAATATGGGACAATAACTTCGGCGATATTCAGGGACAAAAACGCACCGCAGACTTTTATTGGTGGCTCAAGCTCGAGGAGAGCAGGTTGGCTCATCATGATTTCGCGGGCCTTGTTGCAAAGGTATGTAATTTCGTATTCCTGGAGCTGAACGCTCTTGCCGGGACGATTCCCTCGAACTGCGGACACAGTCAGACGCACCGAAGGTAAGTGGGAGGCGGCACCTATGCTCACTTTACCTTCGAGAAGCTGGTCGATCACCGTATCAAGATCGATTTCAATTCTCGGAAGGCGCGTCGGAGGCATCCTTTTCCTTTGTACGATGTTGGAGGTGAAAATTAGAGAGGCGCAGCAAGGGGGTGTTTCGGCAAGTAAATTATCCTATTCACGATCGTTGGGGCGGAGGCATATTGGAAACCGCGCAGATTACTTATAACGAATTGGGTTTATGACTCGGTCTGAGGAATCATTCGCTTGGAGCGGCCCGAATCCAGATGCGACTAGTTCATGTGGCAGATGTGAACGGAAGATCCTGTGCTTAGGAACTACGCGAGTGTATGAAACCAGAATTAGAGAGTCGTTTCCCGAGATATCCTGTATATTTGCCGCGAATCAAGAGACGACGCATAGGTCGTTTCTTGCTGTGTCGTGTCGTCGGCACGCAATGAGCTGAGACAGTTAGAAACGGTGCAAGAAGACGTTTTTCGAAAGCTTTCTCTGACAGAGATAACGAGAGAAGCAACAATTGATAAGGCTATCTGAGCGCCTACTGTGAGTCATTTCGGTCCCGATGCAGGGAAAGAAGAACCAGTCTGCGTAGCAGCTGTGGTATATTCGTCTATTCGACTTGAGAGCTACGCTGGAGACGTGCGCCAGCTCTACGTTGTCCGCTGAGGAGTTGCTGTGTTTGCTGGATGAGGACGTATGAAGACGTGGCTGGATGCACTCTTGAGGAGGAAAGCATGGTTCGCAAGGTCATTGAGGCATCCCTGAGTGGGATTGTCCGATTATGCGGGACTCTAGCAGTGCATGGCTGAGAGGAACGGGCTGCGGCGACAAAGAGGTAGTACGTCATCGTGATTCGTCGGAGCTCGTGCGGACATCAACGACGCGATCACGTGTAGCACTGCAGCAACCGCGTCAGACGGCGTTGCGCCATTGAAGAGGGCGGGGTGAGATTTGGTAGGCAACGCTGGAGAATCGAAGACAATGTCAATGACGAAAGCATCATTCTTTGCTCGGTACAAATAGATAAACAGCTTTGGCGCGATCGGCAGCCCGGCAGCTGTTGCCGCCGAAGGCTCCGTGCCCGCTTGGTCATCTGAAGTGCCCTTTCTTCTCACCACCATGTCCGCACCCAAGAAGATGGAATATGGCGAGACTGATCATTGGTGTAGACAACTTGCAAGCTGACACAAAAGTTCTCGTCAGTTCGCCTCGGAAAGTCCGGACTGAAGGTCTCCAAGATCATCCTGGGCTGCATGTCTTACGGCAGCCCGAACCACGGATGGGGTGCTTGGGTGCTGCCCGAGGAGGAGGCTTCAAAGCATATCAAGGCTGCGTAAGATTTTTGATTCCATTATATAGAGTCATTCGAGCATCCCTTCAGGTACGACGCGGGAATCAATGCCTTCGACACCGCTGAGGTGCGTTCTCCGTATCGCTGTGCCACATCGGAACAGAATCAATACATATCCATTAGACATACTCGAACGGTCTGTCGGAAGAGGTCCTCGGCCGCGCGATCAAGAAGCACAACTTGCCCGCGACGAAATTGTCGTCCTCACCAAAGTCTTTTTCGGAATTACCAAAGATCCTTCTAAATTCGAGTTTGCGCGGAACGACGCCGAGGGCTACGCGAACCAGTACGGTCTGAGTCGCAAGGTTTGTTATCTCCGACACAGTCAATGCTTTCTAACACTGTTCGCAGTACATTTTCGCGTCAGTGAAGGCGAGTCTCAAGCGTCTGCAGCTCGACTACATCGACGTTCTGCAGTGTCGGTATCCATTTCATTTTCCAGACTTATTTTCACAGCTTCCGAAACGCAGGTCACCGCTTCGATTCCAATACGCCCATCGAAGAGACGGTCCGTATCCGTCCCTGTTTTGTGTCGAATGCTGACGTGCCTTAAAGATGCAAGCTCTTCACGACGTGGTCAAGGCGGGGTATGTGCGCTACATCGGTATGAGTTCGTGCTGGGCGTGGCAGTGTCAGTTTCCCCCTCTTTCTCACTCGTGCGGAATGACTCACATGTATGGCCTCCCAGTCCATGTCATGCAGAGTAAGCCATTGCACGCAGTCGAAACTCTATCAATCTGACACTCTCCTAGACTACGCGATCACACACAACCTCACCTCGTTCATCTCGATGCAGAACCACCACAGCCTTCTCTATCGTGAGGAAGAGCGAGAGATGTTCCCGACGTTGAAACACTTCGGCGTCGGCGCGATTCCGTGGTCTCCCCTCGCCCGCGGTGCCCTTACGCGCCCGCTTGAGGTTCAGCAGAAGGCTGTGAAGAAGACGACCCGCGAAGAGTCTGACGTGTGCGTTATGCACAATAAGCTGAAAACCTATTATCACATCTACTCACATTCCTGTGGCACAGGTGGCCGCCGAGCATGTACATCCAAACCGAGGCAAACCAGAACATCGTCAAGCGGTGACTTCTCTGCGCTCCCCAAGGATCCATAACTCAACTACGACACAGTGTTGAGGAAATCGCGACAAAGCGCGGAGTCAGCATGGCGCAGATCTCCATCGCGTGGTCTTTGAGCAGGGAAGGTGCGTCTGCGTCCATCTGTGAACACAATCGATTTCAATCAAGCTTGTCATCTCCCAAGGTGTCTCGGCCCCGATCGTAGGTACCACGTCCCTCGCTAACCTGGAAGACGCAATCGGTACGCGTGTTCTCGTTTACCGGCTTGTAAAGCGAGCTAAGTCTATGCAGCCGCGGTGCATGTCAAGTTGACGGACGAAGAAATCAAGTACCTTGAGGATCCCTACCAACCCGTAGCCATCATGGGCCATTGGTAAAGTTCGGTGCCGAAATCAAGCCCACTTCACAGTATGTATAATTATGAGCCATGTTTGTGCCGCTACCCAAAACGATGTTATGTTCGAGTCTCGCCAGTTTTTTTTTCAGTGCCAGGTGTCGGGACATGCGGCGGATAATTAGCTGTCATTTGCGCCAGGCAGCTGTCGCTTGTTTTGTTGAACTTTCAACTTTCACAAGTCGCAGCATAAGAACGGAAACAGTGGCCCAGTAAAAGCTCGTGGTTTTCGTTGACCGTAAACGCCGGATAACGTGAATAATACGAGTTAGAGAGCTGAGCGAGAGAAGGAAGTGGAGAAGAGGAAAAGGAAAAGAAAGGAATGTGAGAGCGTATGATGGCGCACCGTTACATAACATCTGCTAGCTATTAGCCTCTGGGGTCGGAATTATTATATGTAGCAGTCATCAATAATAACACCCTGCTATTAATTCATAGCATAGGCCCACTTTTCTGTCTTCGCGCCGTGGCAATATTGCGTTATCTACCCGCGTGTTTCGAATTGATTTTCAAACGTGTCTTCTGACCAACCACGCCGTGTCTTGTCTTCCGCCACCATCATCGCCAGCATGGCTGCCACCGAGACACCCACCGACGCTCCCGCAGAGACGACGTCCGCCCCTCGGCGGTCCAGCAGGTCATCCACAGTAAAAGCCACTGCAGAGACGGGCGCAGACGTCGGCGAAAAGGCGGCGCCGAGCAAGAAGCGTAAGGCGGCCGCTGGGGATGGTAAAGCCGCTAAAGCGAAGAAGGTGGCACCCTCCCCATTTTTTTTTACGATTGTTCTTGATTTTCGTGGACATTTGCAGGCGAAAGCGGGCGGAGAGGAGGCTGGGGGAGAGGAGGAGGCCGGGGGCGAGAAGGCCGAAGCGGAGCACCAAGCCGAGCTGGCCAGTATCGACATCGGCGATTCACTCCCCTCGTTCACGCTCAGGAACGAAAAGGACGAAGACATCGATGTCTCGACTCTCACCGCAGAGAAAGGTCTCGTTCTATTTCTCGTTCCCAAAGCAGATACGCCGGGATGCACGACGCAGGTGCGAAGTCTCATTTCGTCGAACTAGACACCCATTTCCTGAGACAAACTCGTTCAGGCATGCGGATTCAGGGACATCTATCCCGATTTCACTGGCTTGGATTATAACGTGTACTGCTTGAGTGCGGACACGCCTGCCGCGCAGAGCAAGTGGCAGACGAAGGTGCGTCCTCCGTCTTCGTTTTCCGTCCACGCCGCCCATTGTTTCTGGGTTCGCAATCTCAGAAAGAGCTGCCGTACCCTCTCCTCTCCGACCGCAAGCGCGTGCTCATCTCGGCCCTGGGCGCGGGAGAGGGCGGCAAGACGAAGCGCAGCCACTTCATTTTCGAAAAAGGCGGTAAACTCGTTGACAAGAAAATCCCCGTCAAGGCTGGGGAAAGGTGCGTCTGTCTACTCTTTTTTGGTCTTGTTCTAGACGATTGTATCGCTAACGACCTTTCTGCTTCTATAGCCCCAAAATTGCGCTCGAATTCATCAAGAGCAAGAGTCAGTGACATCGTCTCGCGGCTACTTTTCTATCATCTTGCTGTCGAACGTGCTTTCTGTCCCATTATCTCGAATGTATGTATCTGGCTGCTTCTCCGTCGATCCTGCAATTCGAAGACTGCGAGTTGCTGCATCGCCCTCGAGTACGTTCTGGATCGACATGACTGGCCGTCCGGATCCCTCGGCGCTTCACTGAGAATATAAATACTTTCCGAGACACAACCGCTCGTCTGTATCGTGTGCTTGGGATGTCTGCTGCTTCGTGAACATTCAACAGATGTGCGTCGTAGGCAATATGGTATTCTTCTCTTTATTTTCCTCTTATGACTGCAGTCTGGTTTTTTGTACGCTCGGCTGTCCATTCGGTAATCGGAACACCTCCTGACGCCATGGTTGCGCAGTGACTCGTTCAAGTACGGAGTTGAGCGCTTATTTGCGAAGAGGCTTGTGAGGTCGGCGCGGGCTGACGACCCTCTCTAAACTATCCCTCCCTACTGCGTTCGCGCACGGGATTCATTCTGAAGTGTCAGCTGCTTGCTCTGAGCTCAGGCCGACGGTATCGATGTCAGATGTCCCACGCAACTCGAGTGTATCGTCTTCAAGTTAGTCGGTGTTCAGTCCGGATAATCCAATGGAAGCGGACGACATCGATGATGCATGTCGTGTATCAGTATCCTCTCTCGCCGATAACACAACCATGCTGAAACGTGCAGCCCTTGCTAGCTGGTGTATGGTGCTCCTACTGCCAAGCCGCTGGGCGTAGTAAGTATCCACATTGTATCCTTTTCAGCGTTCGCTTTCGCGTCCTGTTACTGTAATCCTCAGGAACGTACGAGCAGCGCTGTAACCGCAGCTTCCAGATGCTGAAGGACGACGGTTCGTGGCATAATGTGAGGAGCTTGAGCTTGAGTCTGGTTTTTTTGTTGTGGCAGGGGCCGGGCTGGGCAGCCTGCCCCTTGTTTGGCACTGCTTATATCGGATGTCTTAGCTTAGTCATATACATTGCGTCTTTCCTGCTTCCACCCGCCTGCTGCGAGCCCGGCGTGCTCATCTTCCGACCTCTCCAACGGAGAGGTGGATGACCTTCGAAACTACGTACAAGCCCAATCAAGCCGACATTGCCGCAGGCGTGAGCGGTGGGTGGGGTGCCCCGAACCGCAACTGCGCCGACGCGACGACACAGATCGTCAACAACAAATTCTACGTCTTCGGACTCTTCCGTGGCTCTCACGGCAGCACGTTTGTGGGGTGAAACCTCTTCATGGAGCTCGTCCTCAGCATGAAGAAGTGACGCCGCCTCAGCGGGACCGTGCGGTGGCGCGTGCACGGGAATTTCACGTGCCCCGGCGGCCCGCGCAATTGGGCACACGGACCAGATTAGGGAGGGACAGCTGCATGGGGCGGATTGGGCGTTTGCATTCGCGGATATGTGGAGTTGAGGTGTGGAGGAGGAGAGTCTGAGGTGGCGCCAGGAGCGTATGGCTGGCAACTCGCCGTGTTCGTGCACCGAGTTAGCTTTTGCATACGTACGTGTGCCCCGTTCTCTCTCCCCTCATGTCAATCTAACTCGCGTATATATCTCAGAACCCGAAACCAAAAAAAGCGACCATCTTCGGCGGGTACATACTTACCAGCCGGATCTGCCGACAGTCGCCCTCGAGAAAGCGACACAGTCTGAGTTCTCGTACTTGAGGGAAACCTTCGTGGACGACATGCCCGCCTACACCGCCAAGGCTGAGCCGACGCTCTCGGCGCCACAATGGAAGCAGGCTCTGACGCACGGGTCCGCGACGTATCGCTGCCAGGCGCGGCCCACGTGTCGCTCAGCTTCGGTGACCTCCGGAGCTTAACTTCGACGACGAATCTGGGGCTGCACATTTCAACGAGGTGGACGTGAATGGCAGCGCTGTTTCGCGTGCGTGTCCGCGGGGCCGCAGAAGAAGTGCAATAGTGCGTCTATGTTCCTCTCATTTTTTTTTCGGAATGGACAAGTTGATACTGAGTGGTTCATAGGGAGCTGCAATGTGTTCTTCTGCGGGATCGAGGGCTGGCAGGAACATAGGGATATGCACCCCCGTCGTAAGGTTTGAAACTCGCTGTAGGGCATATCTGAATACCTATTGGATGAATTGTAGAGCTCCTCTTTCCGCCGCGGTTACTCATATTGCACGTCCGTTCGCCGACTCTCGCTCTTTAAATCATCATCCCCATGCCCTCTCTCAATGCTCTTTCCCCAACGAACATTCTTACGTGCACTGCGCCGCAACCGGTGTTCTCTGCACAGCCGTATACATCCGTGGCGTCTCAAATCGTCACCGTTTCTCAGTGGCTGTCGGCTCCGTATTGGCTACTCAATGTTATAAGTTAACATCAATATATCCCGCTCGCGTGTCCATCGTCCCAACAATCTCGGAGGCCTTTCGACCCAATTATCGTCGCGGCTGCACTGACTTGACGTGCTCATTGGGGGCCACAAGCATATCTTCTTTCTCAATGCCGCCGCCGCCGCCGCTACTCGCAATTAACAAGATCGCTCCTGCGCACCTGCACCCAAGCTGCAAGTCTACATCTCCTGCTTTGCACTCCATCCAGGCACAGTTTTTCCACTGCAAATCTGTGGTTCCTTGCCGTCTCTGCGCCCGGGCTTAGCCTACGCTGCCCCCTCGCTGTTCTTGCTGCACAACGGCAGCCTCGGTATGTCACCTTTCGGCGGACATTCTAGTTTCAAATTGCATCTTCGAGCCTGACGAAACTATTGCTGCTTAGCATCTGATCCCAGGTATCGGTCGCCGGAGGGCTTGCCGGTGTGCGGTGGAGCTTGTACGAGACCGATACGTAATCTTACCACGACTCGTCACTTGTGGGACAAACACTTCTTCTGCGGCGGATTTGTGCCTGCCGGAGGAGCTCCGCGGGCATAATGTGGTCACTTGACGCTCAGTATACATTTTACTCAAATTCCAAGCATAGAAACGGGTGACGCGGCAGCCCTCGGTGAGCCACCCACCCATCATGTCCCACCCAACGCACAGCTCGACGACACCCCTGGACGCAGACAAGTTCGGCGGCGCCGTCGTTCGTATCGAACACGCGAAGAACGCGGAATCGGACACAGATGAAGTTGTCTACTATGTCGATGGAGAGAGGCGGGTCTACGTCCCTGGAGGCTCGGAGGAAAGAACGCTGCTCCGCAAGATCGATCTACACATGTTCACCTGCGTGTGTGTGCTCTACTTGTTGAACTATCTAGACCGGCAGAACGTGAGCAGTTTCCAGTGCGATCGAGGTCTACAGCTTACCATACCACTATCTTTCAGATTGGAAACGCGAAAGTCGGTGGTATGGCGGCGGATCTCAAACTGTCGTCCTCAGATTATTCTGTTGCGCTGTCCGTAGCTATCCTTCGTCGCTGTGGCCTCACTGACAGAATTCCAGTCTTGTATTCTTTCCCGCGTACCTTCTCGGTGAAATCCCGTCGAATTTGATCCTTGGTCAGCGTGCTTTTGCTCTTTTGGTCTCGTCCAGCTGAAAAAGTTATGCAGCACGCGTCCGACCTTCTCTCTACCTCCCTGGTATCACCCTTGTCTGGGGCCTCATCGCTACATTGGTGTCCCAAGTCCAAACTAAACAGGGCTTGATCGGCATCCGATTTGTTCTTGGTTTTGTAGAGTAACGTATCCTCGCCATAACCTCTCGAACTGCATCGCTGACTCCGTTCCAGGTCAGGCTTCTTTTGCGGTGTCGTATGTCGGGCACGATCTACCAAGTCATCGGGACTAAGCATCACATCCAGCTCTTCTTGCTGTCAAGTTGGTATCGCAAGGCAGAACTGGCAAAGAGGATGGCTTTCTTTTACTCTGCCGCCATCTTGAGCGGAGCTTTCGGTGAGTGTTTCTTCCCAATTATTATCCTTATCGCTAACCATGAATAGGAGGACTGCTCGCTGGCGGGGTTATCACTGGCCTCGAAGGAAAAATGGGAATCCGGGGATGGCGATGGCTTTTCATCAGTAAATCCTAGTACCCGACTGAAAAAGTTAATACTGACAGCCTTCTCCTAGTCGAGGGCGCCTTGACTATGTTCTTCAGCATAGTAGTCGTCTTCATCTTGCCCGACTGGCCAGCGAATACGAAATGGCTTTCGCGGGAAGAGAAGGCACTTGCGGCGGCGAGGATCAAGGCTGATCACGTCGGGACCGCGCAGCGGAAAATGAGTGCTTCGAAGGCCACGTTATCGGCTTTGGCGGACTGGAGGACGTACCTCTTTACCTTTATGTACATGATGGTTGTCGGAGCTGGTAATGACTCGCCCAAGTCTTCTTTCCATGACTGACTATCTTGCAGGCACGATCACGTATTTCATACCGACCCTCACCTTGAATCTTGGCTTCACTGGAAATAAAGCGCAATTCATGACTGTCCGGTAAATCATCGCGGTTGATACTGTTGTACTTGTTACTGAGCGAAACTCTCAGATCTATGCGGTCACTTTAGTCATCGAGTGATATTGGAACATACCTTTACTGCACGGCGCTGAAATTGACCATTTACAAGTTATGTCTTGCCTACTCGTCGGATCGCTTCAAAGAGCGCTCTTTTCACATCGCCGTACCTGCCTGTATCGCAGGTCTCATGTATGCCTTGTCCATCGGTATCAAAAATCACCACCGCACAATATGTTTTCCTTTGGTTTGGCGATCACTATTTTACGATGGGTTTGCTAACAGTTCACAGTTTCGGATTTGGAGGGACGTGGGGCGCCCTTCCAATCGTGCTCGCTTGGGCTCCAAACGTCATCACCTACCCCAACGAAAACGGGGGGTGGCTCAAGCATTTGTAAACATGGGTATGTCTTGACATATGACAAAATTTCAGTTCACGCATTGCATCTATCAACAGTCGCCAATTTGTCTTCAATCTACGGATCCTATCTGTGGCCTGCTAACGATGCCCCGAGATACGTGACGGGATTAGCCACAACCTCTGCATTTTGTTTCGCCTGCGCCATATCAGCGATCGCTGGGAAGTATCTCACGAAAAATACCCATACTCCTTTGATTTTGAAAAGTGGGGAGTAGAAGCGGAGAGCGAAGAGGCCGCTGTCGACGAGAAAGCGATAACATGAATCTTTGGAATTTCTGCAGAATGTACGCGGATCGATGAATTCATTTTGAAACGCATGAAGCAGCAAAGCCGAGTAGATTAGCTGTCAGAAAGCGAGGCACTGACATGGCAAGCAATTTTGACACTTCAATGACTCTAACTATCCTGTGGAAATCATCACCATGGAAGCAAACTCTTCATCGACATTAGGAAATCAAGATTACAATATATATACAACATGGAGGATAGTATTCTCCGCAGCCGTACTTAACGTTTACGAATGGGTAGTTTGAATCAGAAAAAAAGCTGAACCTTTTCGCTCTTGTAATTTAGATTGGGACTCGATCGCGAGAGAGGTCAGAAACTGGAGTCCATCCCTGCGGAACGTATCCTTCGTGATATTCGTCGCAGGTACTCCATCGTAGAGCGTTAGCATGTACGGTGTGGCGGTGGTGTACTGGGGCCATCCCGGCACGGTGTTTCCGTTAGGGTCAAGGTTGTTCGTGAAGTAAATCACGGCGTCCTTCAGTTCTGAATAGTCCTCGCTGTACACTGGGTTCAAGTCTGAACCGTGGAACTGGGGCAACAAATGAGAGGTAAATGACTGGTGAGTAAGGTTACATGCTCACCGAGCCCAGGTAAGGTAACGCCTTGAGGCGTTTGCTCACTGGAGAGTGGAAGTGATTTCAGAATATCAAGTGAGCCACAGCGAGTGACGCACAAAATCCCCATTGACTCTGTTTCCCGGACATTTGCATCTTGGAAGAATCGGCGTGGGGCTTCGAATACGACGTCTCCCTTTTGATATCAAATCGATCAGTTGTTCGAAATTTGTTTCTGGACGTGAAGAAATGTACTTGATACGCTGCGAAACGTTTGAATTGTGGGTCAACCCGTTGAGATATCCTGTGTTAAAGGGCGAGCCCTGCGGCAAAGTGCTCGGGTAGAGGGTGCTGAGAGTCTTCAATTGGGCGGTGTTTGCGTCGGGGTACCAAAATTCCTGCACCCATCTCAAAATTCCGTGTTCGTTCTGAGCATCATTCATTTGAACATGGGAGTACCGTCCTAGAGAAGCATACGTACGTGAGATTGGTTGTCGAGAGAGAGAACAATGTGCCTTCGTCGTCGCAGTCTCCTACGAGCTGAATCAGAAGACCCATAAATGATGCTGGCCAGAATCTTACCGGTGACAGTGGGGACATCGGCAATCGATCCTTGTTGAATGAGCCTCTGAGGATCGTCCATCAAAAATATCCCATCGGCACGGGAAGCCATGCAAGGGCCAAGGGAGTATATACAAGTATATGATAGTAGGATTGGAATGCCCACGAGATCTGCATAGGATTCCCACGCCAAGGTTATGGGATTTGATTGGCGACGTGCAATATTCGTAGGATTGACCAAAGTTCGTAGGATCAGAATAGTTCGTGATGCAATCTTCGTAGGATTGATGGCTCCAGTGATTAGTCATTTCTTCACTCACAGTGCGTCAAGGTGAGGCCCTGCACGCAGTCCAGCCCACTCACTGTCATGGATACAGAGGCTAACCGCCCATTCACAGTGGATACAGAGTTCGCCCATTCACAGCCCGGAGCCGAAACCGGGGGCAAGTTTCACACTTGGCTTCACACAAACCTAACAGTGCCTCTAACCGCCCACACAAGGCTTAATTGGGATCAGATTCAGAGCAAACACCGTGAGATAGGCATGCCTCCATTGGGACGATCCTACTAACTTGACCATGCCTAATCCGGATCCTACGAAGATAGAACAGGTGCCGTAATCCTACTATCATACTAATCTGTCGCGGGCTCGGGCCAAGGACTATCTCAATTTATCGATAAATGAACAAATCACAGAGACTTTCTTGGAATGATTCACCGAGTATGACATCGGTCCCGGAGAGTTGTTCTGCACCTCCTGGATAATATCAATAGGCACAGTGCGCAAACATGCGAGCGTGTCGAGAGCATTGGAGCAGTTTGTCTGCTTTACAAACGCGTCGTAATCTGGTGAATCTCAGTGGAGAGAATTGCGTAGTTCGATGAGCGTACACTTCTGCCCGTTTTCTATTCCGCCCACCGGTATGGGGGATCCTGACTGCATGAAAGCTGCGCGAAACAGTCCCTCCGTGTTACCCCCGTTTGTAAGCATCTGCAAGGAAACAGATATCGCGCCGGCGGATTCCCCCCAACTGTGTGTATTCAGTCGAATCAATTCTGCATACACGACAACGGAGTCGTACATGGTTACTTTGCTTGGATCCCCGCCGAACGCGGAGATATACTTCTGGACCCACGTAATGCCAAGCGCTCTGAGAAGTCAATAACGTGAGCCAGTCTTACCAAACGAAATTCTACACTACGATCTTGCAGCCCCAGATTACCGACTCCGGCGTCCTTCACCTCCTTTCCGGGCAAGAAGCCTAGGGCTTCAAAGCATGCGTGGATCAGTCCCATTCGTCTACTCGGAAATGAATCGATACCTACCAGAAACCCGATAGTTCATGGCGACGTAGATGAGAGGCCCACCCAAAGTAATGGAACGATTAACAATGATGGTCCCATCGTACATACTGGTGCTTCCATAGACGAATCCACCTCCGTAGATCCACTTTGTGATTGAATGTTCAGATTTGGCAAATGTGTTTTGAAATGTACTTACAACGACTACGGGCAGACTCGAGGTTGATGTCGCTGTCGCCGGCCTGATAACGTCGATAGTCAGACAGTCCTCTGAACTGGGGGCTTCATCTTCAAGCACGGTGTCGAGTATAGGATCCAGAATGGCCGCGGCCGCGGGGAAGCTGTGAGATATTTCCCTTATTTCGCAGTGTAGGTAACCAGAAAGAGGCAACCGACCTGCTAAGATTGGGGTACACGAGGGCTTGCTGTGGGCAAGCTGGTCCCGTTGCAGTGGCATTGAAAGAACCATTGTAAGGCCTGTTTGCTACTGGCAGGTTGAAGCGGAGGGGTCCAACACTAAATTGGGAATGAGTTATTCCAGCTGAGCGAGAGGGAGAGCGGCGTGGTCGTACGGCGGCAGTGCGAATGGGATTCCGAGGAAGCTTTGAGTGTTCGAAGAAGTCGGACTGGTGGTGCCGGTAAAGACCCCGTTATCGAGTTGAACAGTTGGCGCAGTGGCCAAGACTTCGAGTTTTTGCAAGAGGCAAGCGCAGATTGCGAACTTGAGTAGCAACATGGAAAGCAAAATAGAAGATTTTGGTTGGACCACTGGGTGAAGCACCGCTGTGTTTTATATTTCACCACAGAACATATTTGAGCCTCCACTGTGCCACAGGGGACTCGGGAGACGTTGCACGATGGGGGGCCGGTATGACAATCTCCAATGAATCTGAAACTTGAGTGGGCATAGAATTGAGGTCCATTCGTTCCTCGCGGATGTCGTTGTGGGCGCATGATCAAGGTTTCCAAATATACATATCACAAACTAAGGACGTTGCCACTGCCAAATTCCGGCGCCGCCACGGTAAAGAGCGATCGGCGACGCGGCACGCCGCTCCGCCTCTGGTCTCAGGACTGTTCACCTTGTCATGTGCCTTCCCAGGCCTCAGGCATGTGAAGAGGCCGATGTTTTTGGACGTACATTCCCAGAATTTGCTTCGGGAGATACTACATTAGTCTAGTAAGTCTACATCGTCTTTATGTTGACAGCATCGCAGTGTTCTCTTTAAGGTCTAAGGCTTAAGTTGACTTGAGTCTTAAAAAGTCTTCAAGTTTAGGGCTTAGCTTCTGCAAAAAATTGTCCTAAGCCTTAATTAAGGGAAATGATAATGATGGCATCAAGGTTGCTATCATGCAATTTTTCAGGCGAATAAGTACACTGGCCTGCGTTGGCTCTCCAAACAAATAAATTCCTTCAAAACCACTCTGCGTTGTTCAAGGTTATAAATCTGAGTCGAGACAATCCTGTCGCCGGACACTATAGATAGAGGGGTGCTGACTTGCCGAAGTGATGCCGTCAGTGCCAACGGCGTACGGCTGTTCGGCGTCTCTAAACTTTTGATTCATCTCCACGGCCTTGGACCAAAGTGACTCACAGTTGACATGGTCTATAAATAGCGCGATAGCTGCTGCTGCCCTACGGCCCGGATTCCATTGAAGTTTGATGAAGGAACCATTTTTAAATTTTCACGTACCATCGCAATTTCAACGCGGGTGAGATCGAAATTAAACGAATCACAGGACACTCCTCCGTCTCTTCCGAGTCTCAATCTGGCCAGTATTGTTGTGTCCATGCAGCTCCTGTTTCAAAGGCGTTTCAAAGGCTAAGCCTAGACAGACTGCGACACAAGTTAACCCAAATGGCACGCCACCCGCAACCAACTGGCAACTATGGACGCTGGACGGAGCATTCCTGAATGGACGACGCGGTTGTGTCTGAGCATAGAGGTGGCGGTTCCCCGACAGGTGCAATTAGGCACGCAGTCAGAGGGTATGGACTCAAGTGGAAGTCTGCGTCGAAATGTCTACAAAACCAGGGTCTGCGACATCTGCACCGAACTGAATTTTCCAATCGTAAAACTCGATTCCCGATCGGCACAGTATAGAAGGGAGTTTCGGCCAGGATGATCATCGGAGATTAGTTCCGCTCCTTTTGATGGGCGCAAGCGGGGCACCGGGCGGCCATTCAGAGATCCTGTCTCGTTCAATCTCGACCAGGGAGTGAGTTGACCCAGTTTGGTTACGATATTGCAGAATCTCAAGAATTCCGCGGCCGGCCTCTGACATCTCTGTCATTGTAGAAAGCATCGCGGGATGGTTCATTGTGTATTGAGCAAATACGTTAGAAAAGATTTGAGTTTAGGAACGCAAAGAAAACTGCTACGCCCAGCACGAGGGATCTATGAAAGTGTGGATCTCACCTCGTGCCATCAGGACTCATGCAATTACCACCTGTTCATGTTGACTCCACAGTTATCTATGTCCCCCTATCTCGGGACCCAATTATGGGCCACAATATCCGCTGGGTATACAGAGCCATGATGGCGCAGATCTTTTCCCCCCCTTCTCTCTGGGGCGGCTGGTTCTGACCTAATGATGCTCTGGCAGCAGAAGCATTCCGAGTCGTCAGCTTTGATTTCTGGCTGTAGACCAGACTCTTGCGGGGGAATTTGAGAAGGAAGAAATGCCGTTACGCACAATATAACCACTGTGGGACTCCCGATATATTTATCCTATGCCATGTCTCAAGTACACTACACGGCTGCATACCCATCGAGATTCGAAACTCCCTTTGCGGCGTAAGTCCATCATGATGGCGCCGACCAATAATGAGGAAAGAAAAGGGGCAGGGAACCCGGAGGAATGAATCGAATATCATATCATAGGCACCGGGACTTAAACACCTTGCGCCAGTACTTACACAATCGTCCTTAAACATCAGTTACAACACACGGATCGCGTTCGGCGCGGCAAAGATAGAATAGATAAGAGACCGGAAGAGTGTTAGCGCAGTATCGCGGCATGATCCTCCTGGACCTGAGTCATGTACCTGATCAGCTCCACAGCATTTCTCGCCAAAACGATCCGGAAAAGACGAACATTCGAAGTAATGTCGACGAACGGCAAAACGAGTGATATCAGATTTCAGAGATTGTTCCAATGCGATACTGACTCAGACTGTAGCAAAGGGGTACGAATGCCCGGGGCAAGCCCGGGCCCGAGTTGTGAAATTACACGGGTTAATTGTCGGTTGGAGCAATGGAGCCTTAATTACACCCATTAGAGCGAGTCTCCTTGCGTGAGAACGACGTAAGAACAAAGTCCACAGTGCAATCATGCGCTGCCGGCATAAAGATATTATGTGGTCCTCGATGTTATGAGTTCTCAGTACTAATGGCTACCAAGAAGAAAGACGTACAATTCTTTCTCGCACGCGCCGGTTGACGGCTCTCCGTCTCCACCTGATCGCAACAGTGATGGCTACGTGCTGTGAAATCGTGCCGCTCGGCAAGAGAGCTGGTTCGTACCGGAAGAATACAGTGCACCTGGGTTCGTACCTGATGGAGTCTTTCATGGTTCCTTGAATGACAATCTAAGCTTCGATTCAACCCGCGTATTCATGATGGACCGTGATCTCGGCAAGATCTCGGAACAAAGAGTCGATTTCTGATACATACACGAGCGCCTGCTTGTTCTCTTATAGGCAAACTACTTGAAACTAGTGGAATTTGGGCGAGGCGTTCGATTGGCTCATAAGCTTCTAGGTCATACTCACACAGCCGACTCCTGCGGATGCGCAACGAGCTTGACGCCGCCCACCTTTCCTGCCTTCATGCGCTCCAGCGCCTGGGGAATCCCCTCCAGCCCGTTAGGCACAACTTCTATACGATTTGGCTATCAATTCGTCAGAACACCTGGATCAAGTTATCAAGATGTCATACATACCACAACAGCGCCTTTCTCGATCATCCCCGGCAGCTCGCGCATCATCACTTTGCCGAAAGCCGTGTGCGCCTCTACAGCAGGGTAATGCGCGGCCGCCGGTCCGCTGGGCTTCCACACGTCCGGGCCAACGACAAATCCAAAACACTTAACAATCACGATGCCGCGCTTTTCCGAATCGCGCTCGCCCGTAATTTGCGCCTGCGGACGCACAGTCGTGACCTTTCCTCCGTCAGCGACGCAATCGTACGCAGCGTCGAGGGCGCCCGTGGCTGTGGCGTCGTACACAACCTGAACGGGCGAACCAATTTGGGAGGCGAGAGAGGGGAGGGGGACATCGAAGCGATCGATGCACTCCGTCGCGCCGAGTGTAGTGAGATACGGGAAGTGCGCTTTGGAGGCGTACACGACGATGCGCGAGAAGCCGGCGAATTTGAGGAGTTGGACAGCTTTGTGTGGGTACAGATGAGTTACTACATTAGACGATGTTTGACGGCCCACCGAATTGCCCCGTGGAAGTTCCTGCGCCAATGACGAGCGCGGACTGGCCCTGCTGCGGCTTCTCCCAAGAGAGAGTGGGGTTTAAGCCGAGCCCAATGGGCGCAGGCGCAAACAGGCCGACGGCCGCAGTGCTGTATGTGATGGGGAACGACGCAGCATCGTCAAAGCTCACATTTTTCGGTTTCTATTCATCTGTCAATGGAGCGAATAAAGATTTGTGGGCGGGAAACTTACGCGGATTAGCAGGGCAGGGAGAAGTAATGTATACTGCTGGAATCCACCGCCGTGTGCTTGTGCGAATCTCAAAATTGCAATAATGTTGGTTAGCCCTCCCTGCACGACAGAATGGAACGTACACTTCTTCCCCCCTGGAGAATCCCTCGACGCCCGCGCCCACGGCTTCCACAACACCTGCGATATCCGCCCCGATAACAGCGGGATACTCGTAAATCATAAAGTCCATCTCGCGCTGCGCCCAATTCATCGGATTCAAGCCAACGGAAAGGACCTTCACAACGACCTCGCCGGGGCCAGGTGTAGGGATCTGGCGCGGGCCGACTACGAAGTCGGCTTTCGGAGTAGGAATAATGAGGGCTTGCTGAGTAGACATATCGATTGTCGAAACTGGGGCGAAGACGCTGCGCCCTTGGGGGCTCTTATAAGTTATGTGTCAGGAGCTCTGAGACTGCTGCCTAATTATCCGCGGATGCGCTTCCGAGCGTCATCTGCGATTAGTCATAGTGGCGACTCAATAGAACGGCAGGCAAGGCTGACGCGTCGTAGATGAACGAGGCCATTGGCGTTGTATGCTAGACTGCGTACCCCTCCTCGGCCGGCATATAAGACTCGGCTCTGACCTTGCACGGCTTGCCACTGATGCTTGAGTGACTCAAGCTGCTTGAGTGACGGTCTAGGGATCGGAAACCGTACCGTATACGGTTACGGCCGTAAAGTTTACGGGGGCTTACGGCGTCAAACCGGCCGGAACCGTAACCGTAAGTGCCTTTCTGGACCCTCTTACGGTACGGAACGGCTAATTTACGGTATTATTACGGGTATACGGCCGTATACGGGTAATAAAAAGAAAGAAGATTTTTGAGGAGCTTCAGATGCACAAATCAAGACTACATATCCTCTGGAGCAAGGAGTTTGAACAGAGAACTGCATTCAAGCCCGGATTCTTCACCACAGTGCCCTTGCAGTGAGATCATGGTGCACTCTGTTGGACCACATGTAGTGAAATGTGGTCAATTAGTTGCCATAAACCCGTTTAGTGGTTTCAAATGGCTTATTGGGTCTCCTCCGAGGCTTCTACTGCCACTGGATCAAGAGCGCCGAACATTCGGCATTGTCAGCAGCGGGAATTGATAACAGTGATCCTTATTTGATCCATCAGTAAACATCACACGGGGCCGCCAGGAGCCGACAAACATTGATGTTTCGACTATGAGTCCTTAGATCATGTACATCAGCAAAATATGATCAACAAATTTCCGATCAAATTTACGGTCCGTATACGGTCGTATACGGCCGTAACTATACGGGTTATACGGCAGGTGTTACGGGCATAACCGTAACCGTAAGAGTCACGACTGAGGGCCTTACGGTACGGTACGGTTGACCCCGTAACCGTAACCGTAACCGTAAGTATACGGTACGGTTCCGATCCCTACAAGTTGAGTCGTGCGCGACAGGGTTAGTTGATCCCTGAAAAAAAATGCAATGACCCTTTGATGACCTTCTGATTTATCACTGGCAGACTCTGGCCAGAGTCAGAGACTGGGCAGAAAGATGAGTAATACACCCATCACTAGCAAAGTCACTGGCGGCCACCAATGGTCACCAGTGGCTGACAGCTGTTGGCGGCCAGTGATGATCACCGAATGACGTTGATGTGACTGTTGCACGGTGATCGACGACGGAAGCCACTGGTTGCCGCAGGTTGCCGGGGTTGCCGTTATCTTGTGGGCCCACTAGAATCCACTGGCTTTCGTCGTGTGCTGTTGGAACTCAATGGCTTTTGCAGGCTACTGATCAATCTAGCCATGTGCTACGGGGAACAAGAGTCAAGACTGGTGGTTTCCGCCGCTGGCCACTGGAAATCAGTGGGAGAGTGATCATGATGCTCTTGAGTCTTGACTGCTCTTGAGTCCCGTGAGCCAGTGGAAGCCAAGGTTATCCAGTGGTTTCCACTGGGCTTAAGGCACGACACTTTGCTTCAAAGTGTATGCAATGTCAGTGAAATCAGTGGAAACCAATGGTTCCTGTTGGGGCTGCTGACCCGAGAAATTTAATGAAAGCCATCGTAAACCAGTGGCGTATTATCCGCTGCGCCTCAACACCCACTGGAGTCCATCAATTTCCATTGGAATCCCATTAGGCGGCAATGGATCACACCGATCAACAATGCCGATCGGTGCCGAATAGCCGTTTGACAGCTCCGCGTGTATTACTGAGAAAGATGCTGTGACACGCACTCACCGGCCAACGGCGGCCCTGATTGAAATCAATCGGACCACTAAGCCGAAGGCTGCCGAACGGAGCCGGAGAATAAAAATCAACCAAAGGCATGATTTGTCAAACCAAAGACTGGTTGAATTCACTATGTTCAGCTAAAACTTGTATGAAACTTCAATGTTCGACTTGGTCGTGTAGTTCAGGCTGACGGCAACATTTGATGATCGTTCCGACTTCCGACTTCCACTTCGCGCTCGCTTTTTTGATGAAAAATGCTGTCATAGAGCAGTGTCATATCTCTGCTGAGCCCGCTCTTGCATCGATACGGCGAGATCTGATAAGATCTCCTTTGATCACCCCTCTCCGGAGACCGTTAAGGCTCCAACCATTTCGTTTTCGTTTGCGGTTGAGCCTAAATCAAACAAACGGAAACGGAAGGTAAACGTTTTAAAAACCGTTTAAACAGTTTGCAAACGGTAATTTTTGGTACCATTGAAAAATAGCTGCAGTACACGAGAAACAACTAAAATGTCCTTGATTTACAGTGTACACTCTCATTAACGTCAATTGCATTCCCCCAACACTGTAGCTCTATGCCCGTACCACTGTGGCACAAAAGGTATCGTGTTCAATGACCTATTAACAGCAGCACCAATTGAAAATTTGTGGCACTCACTGCCCTTTAGTCATGAGAAGGTTTGTCAAAGGCATTCAGCAGAGATGATAAGTACAGAGGAAGAAAGCTGTGGTGAAGTTGGGGCTCTTGCCGAGATCCGGCCAACCCTCGGCTTCACTTCCAATGCTCCGAAAGCGATGCCGAGTCAAGCCGGATCTTTCCAATCAATCCGGCCATGCAACGGCCCTGGCAAAGTACAACCAGGAAGGTAATTGCTACGGAGATCTGACCAGAATTTGGTGCTTTTTTCCCTGGTCAAGCTTTCTGCAAGAGAATATAGGGCTGTTGGGATTAACCGTTTATCCGTTTGTAAACCATTTATCAATTGTTTGCTCGGGGTCATATAACAAAACGGAAAAAAAACGGTAGTTTCCGTTTGCAAACGTTTGCAAACGGAAATGGTTGGAGCCTTAGAGACCGTTCATAGTTGACGACGGTTACCAGCGGTTACCGCAGTTCCGCTATGCATACATACTGACGGAGATAGTAATGCAACGGTGAGTAATAATGTTTTTGTATGCCGGTACCCGGCTACAGAGTGGGGGAGGCTTGGCTAAATCTCGGTGGTAGTATTTTTTTTTTTTTTTTTTTTTTTTTGGAGCGTTGTGTAATGCATACAAGTCTGGCAGAAGCATTCAAATATACATCCGCTGGTGTCACTGGATAAAAATAAACCAGTATATAAGCCGGGTAGTGTAAGCCCGCTCAGAAGGAAATGCTTATGCACGAGAAAACCAGTGTGGGACTCCTGCTTGTATGGTTTCAACCTATACCTGCTCGTAAGGGGAGAATACCCACTTAAACCCCCCTAATTTTAATCCAATCGTCCGGCAATGAATCTTCATCCAGCAGAATTCTCCACTCCAGGTGTTCAAAAACCACCTGCTTATCAAAATCTCGGTAGTATAGCCAAAGTATAATGTTTCCTTTTTGGGAAAAAATTATCTCGCACTTAGGGCCTGATCGGGTGCATCAGAATTTGCTCAGAATTTGCTTAGAATCGGATTCTAAGGAATTTTTGTCACGCATCATCACGCTCGCTTTCTACCCGGGCTTCCATGGCCGATGCACCTTCCACCGTCCCCTCCGGCAACAAGAACGACCCAAAACCGCTGTGAGACCCCACCACAGCCGCCCTCCAAGCGCGCGGCAGCAAACCACGGCCACACCGCCGGGGCAGCAATGCCACCATAGCCACCGCAAAGCCCGCGCCGCGAAAGAAGCAAGAGGTTGCCGTCCCACAGCGAGACACGCCTCCCGCGCGGCGTTCGATTGAAGATGACAAGGACACAGATGTCGTTGTCGTGGACGCAAGTGTCCTCGTGCACGCCTCCATCAGCTCAAGAAGCGGTGCCGCCACGGCCGCACAGAGGTCGTCAGTGTGCTGCTCGAGGGTATGTCTCATGCCATCCTGCTACTCTCGCTCACCGCTGCTGAAACAGCACTCAACACCCTCGACCTGCTCAAGAAAGTCACATCTGCTCTCGCTCAGCGCGTCCGCGTCCCGTCCCTCATCCTCGAAGCCCAAGTTGGCCCAACCCCCGCATGCGCGTCCAGCAGGACGACGCCTTCGTCCCCTGAGACGCCATCGCCTTTTCCGACTCCGAGCCGCCTGCTGCCATGACCCCTGCAGCGACCGACGCCGGCGCCCTACTCCGATAGCGGACTCGGCGCTCGAGTGGGTCCGCCCGCACCGTCTGCTGCGCCCGCTGGGAAAGTCGAGCACGCCCTCGCCCTCCCTCCCGCCTTGCTCGCGCCCGCCGACACCGACATCGCGGCGGCCCCGTATGCTTCGCCATCTCAGGCGCCCACGCCAGCGCCGCCGACGGCCCGGCCTCGTAAACAAGCACGAGCCCCGCGCCGCCGGCACGCTCGTCCAGATCTGGGCCGCCCGCGCCGGCATCAACCTCCCGTCGCTCCCCGTCGCGCCCTACACCGGCGACGGGAACTCGGGACAACCGCGACGACACGCAACGCCAACCCCGCTCCAGCCGGCGCCGCCCGCCCCTCTTCGGATGCCCCGCCCGCGCGAAGGACATAGGCGGATTATCTGGTGTCTCCTGCGGGGGTCTTGCATGTATTGTTTGTAGAAATATGTTGTGAACATCTGTAGGCCCTTGGTGATGTATCTTTGGTACTGGATGAGTAGATAATAGGCTATAGCCTGCAGAGATGTACCGACTACTGTACTATTCCGATCATAGGTTCACGGGGTGTCACCCGTCACCGAACATGTTCACTGGGTAACATGTTCATTGATCGCAATCCATCAAATCAAAATTACCATAAATGGAATGCCGGCCGGAATTTTCGGCAGTTTCTAGCCTATTTGGGGCCGAAAAATTGTCTGTAACCGTCACTGGTACTGAACATGTTCAGTTCACGACCCCCGTCACCCGTCACCTGAACATACGATCGGAATGGTACAGTACATA